>CM076580.1:968773073-968850125 GCA_034641835.2 Pinus albicaulis | reverse complement strand
GCTGATATAATTGAAAAATATAGGTGGCTAACACCATGTATTCAACTATAGGATCAAAGAAGACATGATATGTTTGATGCTTCTCATGACATTCTGCAACTTTGGAAAACTCATCCATGCTTTGATCAATCACATAAGGCTTTAGTTGTGTGTTCTCAAACTGCTTTTCAAATTGATTTTCAAAAACAGTGTATTCTTCCTCAAACTCTAAGAAGAAAGGTAGCAACACCCCCTTGTTGTGTTATGGCATTAAAATCATTTGAAAATACTGATCTTGATCATGAATACTATGAGATTGAATTTTATCTTTTGAAACTTGAATTCCCTTTTCAATTTTCTCTGTAACTTCATCCACAAACTAAATCTTATCTTCTGACTTGCACTGAAATGATTTCAGATTAAAAGACAAGGATAAAGAAAAAATTTCACCCACTTTTTCCTTAGTGTGATCATTATTTGATGTAGGCTGATATAAGGAAAGACATGAAAAATCAAAACTTTCCTTAAATTGAGGGTTATAGAAACTATCTTCTAGTATTTCCTCTTGTTGTTTGCAATGATTCTCATACTCCTGATGATCAAAAGACTGACAAGTCTGCTACAACCTTTCATCAAACTCAGAGGATGTATCATAATTTTCATAAATAAACTCCTTCTTGGTTTCATTTTAATCTAAGAAAGAGGCTATCCTTTTTTCTTAGTGATGAAAGGTATTGTCATGAAGGGCTTCTAAAATTTCCTCGCCCATGAACTCATCATCTTCATAACAATTCTCCAAATATTCAATAAAACTCACACAGTGTTTACAATAGTCTTTGACCAGCAACAAGGAGGGATGACACTCTTCATACATCTCATAAAATGCAACATGGAAATCAGCAAGAGAATATGATGAACCATTTGGAAAGCTTTCATACCAATACCATGCTTTTCCTTCCAAAGTGGCCATAAACATCTTCATGAGACAATCCTCAAGAAACTGAATCTTAAGACTGTGTACATGCATATGGAATCTAACCAAATGAAGAGCGACATTGTCTTTCTTTTCATCTTTAAATATAGAAAGATCAGTTAACCATTCAACCTTTGGCATAGGATTTTGAAAACCAGGGATGTGAGACCGATTCATAGGGCCATACCTGGCATTTATTCTTGCAATGGAACTCATTCTGAAGCTTCATCAAGCTACTGATCTTCAAGCAGTGGAGTCACCTTCCAATTGATTTTTTGATGTGTGGAGTCTCCAAGGTAGATGCAGCCTCAAAAATATTCTTGAGCTCTTGCTACCTTCATAATTTCAACTTCAAAATCTCGAGAAAGTATAATCTTCAGACTCCCGGCATACGCACTAAAATATTATCACCAAAATCATACCTGATTGGCTGCTGATAAGACAACTTTAGTGTAACTATTTCAAACCAATCTTGTGACTGAGGCTTAGCCTCCTTAGTCTGAGAGGGCTCTCTCAAGGGTTAATGATATGGACTAAAGATATAGATAGATAGCTAACTCTATGAATTAAGTCTTGATTTTTTATATTTGCAGGTTGAAAAGATGAAGGCTAATACTACCATTGGGCTTATGGAGTCAACAAATCGGTAGGTTCAGTGGCAAGGTTTCTTGACATGGAAGCTGAGGAAAATAAGGGTCTTTAACAAAGAAAATTCACTCAAGAAACATAGGTCAACACAGTCATTTCATTACTAAAGGAATTCAGAGCATAAATTTATGAATTCTGAGTAATAGCAATTTAATCTACTGCTAGTGGTTCAAAGGCAATTCACTCATAAAACACAGAAAAACACAGTCATCTCATTACTAAAGGAATTTAGAGCATAGGGTTATGAATTCTGAGTAATAGCAATGAGATCTACTACAAGTAGTTAAACATAATATGTAGATCAATAAAAAATTAAAACCCCATGAGAATCTCAGGTCTGTTAAGAAGAAAACCTCTCTGCATTACTAATCACAGTCAATTACATAAAGCAGCAGCTTTGCCAAAAAGTATACAACCCTTTGCTAATTCGGCCTCTTGGCCTTTAATAGACCATTTACCACATGAGATAACCTTATCCTATGCTAGATACCTCAAATTCCTGACTCTTGTCACCTTTTCTAACCATATGACATGGTATTTATTACAAAAAGACAACTAATCTAATAAAACAGTCCTATTACAAATAGGATTCAAACTATTAAACACTATCTATAACCACCTTATCTTAATTAAGTTACATCGTTTTCCAAGTGTACTAAAACATGGTCGAACCTAGAGGATAGAATTCAACTCTTCATGACCATGATGCTGACTTCCACTAAAATAGGAACAGTCTCCTGTTTTCTAGGCATAGGATCCCTTGCACATCTTGAAACCCGTGTTTCTTCAAAAAATTTATTTATTTCCTTAAGGATTTTCTTCATTATCTCTAAATACATCCTAATTCATAATTTTAGATCATAATTCAAACTTTTTCCCTTCAAAATTTGATGCGAAAGGGTGAAAAAGCTGCTACAGTAGTTTCATAGCGCTTTTCACTCTTTTTACACTATTTGCGCTACAAAACTACTGAGTGAGCACTTTGGTCCAAATTTTTTCAATGTGAAAACTATAAATGTGACAAAACTTAAAAATAAACTTGATTCCATCATTTAAAAACCATATTGACTGTAAAAACACATTTAGCTTTCTCCTTCATAACTTCTTAACTTCTTGCATATTTCTCTTCTTTTTGTCTGAAAAATAGGTCTTGAGATAGAGCATATATCTCCTAATCCATGATGTATTTTGAGAAACTAAAGGAATTTTTTGTAGGAAATTATGTCTTAAATAAAAACCTCTTTTTTTTTTTTGAAATACATCTCCTGCAGTCTAGAAACTGCCTTTGAAAAACATGTGTAAAACAGGAAAACTTTGTTTTCTGAAAATAAGGCTTCAAAGAAAGCCTTGTATATCCCAAATGATAACACTTGTGAGAAAAGTGAGATAGGTTATTTTTGTTTGGGCTGTGATGAAGACAAACATCTTTCATCATTCCAAAATACGTTTGAATTTGGCCAAAAAATGAACTTGAATTTAACTACTAAACAATCATGTACAAGACAGTTTGTAACAACAGTTTCGTAGTGCATTTTAATTTATCAATTTCTCCCACCTCCTAATGAATTTGAAGAAATGGAGAGATTTTTTTGTAGGTAGGCCTGTTAGGAAGAAAAACCACTTTTAGTTTTTCCAAATTCATTTTCAGTTTCTCAGAAACCTCCTTGGGAGTTGATTGCTCAGAACCAGAAAACAAAGTCTTTTGCTTCATAACTTTCAACAGTTTCGTAGCGCAAATCAACTTTTTTGAACTAGCAGTGCTATGAAAGTAAGGTTTCTTGGCTAATTTGACCAGTTTTGACATGAGACTTTAGGAAATGACTCACAAATGGAAATTATGGATGTGTGACAATGAATGGACCTTAAAAAGACTTTATTTAAACTCAAGGATGGGCTTTGAACTTATAAAAATATAACCTACCCTTAACCAAACCCTAAATTGACTTCTAAACCTAATTTGAACAATGACAAAAAATGAAAATAACACAATGATGTTTCTTTTGAAAATTTTTGGGTGATAACACAACCCACCAGGGAGACCCCTTGACTGGAAGATGAATAAAGTATTCTCTCAACATAATGCAACATTGACATATTTGGCTAAGGAAGGAGCCTTGGGAGAAGCTACTACAACGCTGAGAACCTTTGATGGGTTCAAAGGAGGAGTAAAAATATTTTGATATGGACATTACCAGCTCCAAACCAACTATTTGCACTGAAAAATGAATCAGAAATCTATGATGACATGAGTATGGTGCCAAATAGCCACTCCATAGCCTTGGAGTAGCAAATGATACTTCTACCCATAATGAATATTTCTGAATATGACAAGAGGGTATTACCACTCTTGCATGCATCGGCCAAAATATGGAAGTTTTGGAAGAGAGAGACCTTTCAAGAGGAGGTTGACTTCCATATACTTCAATCTTGTTTTGAACAAGATCAGCTGCAAGGGAGGTAGAAAAAGTGGGATGATAGTACTCCAACATGTGACTTTAGCATTAAGCATTTCAAAGAGGAGAGGCATGAAATGACAGGGGCTTAAATTCATATTTCTACTGCGCTGTCATTGTTGGGAAGCCTAGATCCATATTGGGAGTCCCAACTCTTGGTAAAATATTCCAAGAAACCTCTTCACATGTAAGGTTATTGATGGGCAAGTGATGGATAGAAGGTATAGATTGTTTGATGGAGTCATCTATTTCCATGATCAGATCTACTTGACTAGAGACTCAAAGCTCAAGGATGAACTACTACATGCAGCCTATGAGACCTTGCTTTCCAATCCCATTGATTTCATTAGAACATACCATATTATCTTGGAGGGATTCATGTGGGAAGGCCTCAAAGAGGAGATGCACTATCACATGAGGAAGTGCATAGATTGTTTGCAGGTTGAGGAGAGACATATCTCTTGGGAAGAGTTATCATTACCAACTCCTTATTCATTGGGTGTGAGAGGGAGCTTATCCATGAGCTACCTCAGTAGCTTGAACCAAGTGTATGGTAAGGGTTGTATTTCTGAACATCATGATATACTTACTATATAATTTCATTTTCTTACCACTCATGTGTAGGGCATTGCTCCAATAGGGGGCACTCTTTCTTATTGGCTTCATGAGCTATTTGAGATCATGAGCAGTGATGGTGTTGATCACTCCTTAGGAGATTTTTGGGAGATGATGTACTCTTCATGGTGTGATTAATTGACACCAAACATCATACACCTTCTCCAAGTGTGTGATGAGAATGGGGCAGAAAAAAAGTGGTGGGGAAAACACTTGTTATATCACATTCTATGGAAGTTGGGAGTAAAACTACGCTGGTTGCACATGAGGGACCATTTCCCTTCTCCCTTACTACACATGGCAGCTAGCATGACTTTGATTATGATTCCATATGCTGATGATCTACTTATCTTTGTTGGGAAAATGATTAGAGGGAAGGTACATTGGATGGATGTGTCCATGGGGAAAGAAATTTCCCATACCTTTTATGCTTCATGCTTCAAGAGGAGCATGGGAGATGGTATGGCCATTACAGTAGGTCACTTGCTTCTTTATAAGGTGGGCCATATGATTTTTTGGAGCACTAGGGGTATGCCTCTCATGAACAATTGGGAGAAACTTTTCTATGAATTACCATGATAGAAGGTGATTCATTTAATTTGGATGATAGCTTGAAGAATGGAGCTTCACATGGGAATGAAGGTTCCTAATATATTTCATATTACATGCCTGAATAAGGCCTCTAGACAACATATTGTTGCCTCCATGAGTATTCCACTTTTTCATGATGATAGATATTTGGGATTGTCACCAAAAGCTAACTTGCATATTTGGGAGGAGAAACTTGGAGATTTATTGATGAGAAAACATATTGTTCCTTGGAGAAGCTTATCATATGAGGATGCTACAGGAGGAGGAGAGGAGGCTCTTCAGTTCTATCCTTGCAGTTGCTTGAGGAAAAACAACATTTGGGAGGGGAGGACTGTAATATTCCTAAAGTAGCATGGAGCTAATTGGAATACTAATTTTTCTCTTGTCATTTATTTAGATGAATAAATGGGTAGGGAGACCATAAATATCTTTTGTAGGAATAAAATCCCTCTTAATGTGAAAATGAATCATCTTCATAGCTAGATAAAACACCCTCATGTGTGAACAGGGGCTAATGCATGTGGACAAGGTCAAGTTTGACCAAGTCAACAACACTAGTATGGAGGGAATGAATCATCAATAGAGACAACTCAATGTGAATGTGGATTAGTTTAGCTAGTCAGAATAAAGCCACCTTGGGTGTGAAAGGAGACAATGCATGGAGACCAAGTCTAGGTTGACCAAATCAAACAACGTCGTAAATAAGAGAGTGGAGCTAGTGGAGTGTTACACAGTAATTTGTCACCGTCCCTGCAATCCCCATCTTGCCCATTGGAGGGTCGTTTGTGTGACCAATAAGCAGTGTCATGCCTTGCAAATACCATCATTGCATCCCTTTCCATGAGGACAACATTCCTTCTGTTGATCATTTCCTGAGCAGACCCCTAAAAACACCTATTTTTGCATTGGCGCTGGTAGCCCGTTATGTACTCGCGCCAATGGGGGAAAATTAACACTGAGCCCGCGCCAATTGGCGCTCTGTCCCAGTGTTGTACCCGCGCCACTCTGTTTATGGAAAGTTTTTTTAAAAAAGAGGCGAAGTTTCGATTACAACAACTTCGTGGATGAGTCATCAGGAGTGGTTTCGCCTGAATAACCACAGCCTTCCTCCTTTGGCCTCTTGTTTCCACCTTATGGGGAACCTCCCAAAGGATAAGGCCTCCCTTCCACTATTGTAGGGATCCCAACCTCCTCCTCTCCTCTATAAATATAGCCTTCATCCATTGATGAAAGGCTGAAAGGCTGAAAGGCTGAATGGCTGAAAGTCTTGAAGTGCCTAAGCTTTGTATCTCCATATTCCCAAGAGCCTTTGTGCTGTAAAGAATCCTCTCTTTCCCTTAAGGCCGACTCAAGTAAGGAGACCATTGTCGAGAGACTCGGGAGAGGTTTTCCCTTTCCTTGGCGAGCTTTGCGAGACGTGGATGACCGGAAACCCGTCCGAAGGAGACTGCGACGTTAGAACTTGGTTGTAATCTTTCTTCGTCCATTATTTAATAGATGATTATGATTATGGTTCCACTCTGTTTTCCATCATGTTAATGTGAGTAACGTCCTTTCTGACTGATGTTTAGTTACGTATGCTGGTTTCTATGCTTGTATCTGTTCGTTTCTTCCATGTGCAGGTGTTCATCCGCGGAGATCGTGGAGGGATTGTGATCTGCCGAGGCTGAGGAATGGGGACGCTTCTTCTTCAGATTATAGCGTTGGAATCTAGGTAGGCTTCTATTCCTAGTCTTTCCATTCGTAACTAGGAGCTTGCGTCATAACATTGTTTGATTGTTGCTAGACCCCTGCTGGGCTAGTAGGGATCGCCTCTGTCCGCAGAGGGGATTTACCTCCTCAACAAATTGGCGACTCCACTGGGGATCGTCTAGTTTTCACTGTCTCGTTTTGATTGTCTTGTTTTGATTGTTTTATGATTTTCCTTGCTTGGTTGGCCTTCTGGGCTAGGTTCTTTTGTGTTTTGGCTTTTGGTTCAACCCCAAAGGATCAGATCTGACCTCTGCTTTTCCGAATTTTCACCTTTTAATGGTTGCCTTGATTGGCGCGATTTCTAGCCTGACAGTCGCGCCAGTTGGCGCAGGTTGCCAGTTCATTACTCGCGCCATCCCCTGTCTGGCGCGGATTACAGCCAGACAGTCGCGCCATTTCCTGTAGGTGGTAGGGTTATCCTTGTTCGGAAGTTTCTTTTGGTCAGTACTTTGCTTCTGGGTTTGTTTTAGATTCAGCTTGAAGTGGGAAGTCTGGTTTTGGTTGGGAGAAATTCTTTGTTTTTTCATTTTCAGGAATTGGCGCTTGTTGTCAGTTAGCAACCCGCGCCAATTGGCCATTGGCGCTAGTTGTCAATGTACAAGTCGCACCAGTTGGCGCTAGTTGTCAATGTACAAGTCGGGCCAATTTCAGGATGTGTGAAATTCGAGATTTTTTCCCTAAATCCTTCACCAGTGTGTCTTTCCCTTCCGACCTTTCCTCTGTATGAGCATAGATTACATTGCTCATTATTTGGAGTGTCTTCTTTCCATGATTACTTGATGTAAAAGGGAATGAATGCCTTGTTTTGATCTCATGCTTTGGAAGTCCTCTTTGTGTTTTGTCACCTTTTGAGGAATTTTGTTACAAAGTGTTTTGAAACAACGATTGCATTCTTAGTGTTTGTTTACATCTCTTTTGCATTCATTAAGAAGATTTGCGTTTTTTTAGTTTTCATCTCATAGTTTGCTTTTCGTTTAAATGCATTAGATCACGTTGCATCGAAAAGTGTTTTTGAGATTCATCATTGGACTTAGATCACATTGTTTAGTGATTGAAAACTAAAAATCGCTTCGAGTGCATTCTCTTTTGTTAAAAGCTTGCATTAAGTAGATTCTCGTTTCATCGAAAAATGCATTGAGTGCATTCTTATCATTTGAAAAGAAAAAGGAAATTGTGCATAGATTACAATTGCATAGTTTTCGGAAAAAGAATTTTGCATAGATTACATTGCATAATTCGCTTCGTTGAATGTTTTAGAATAATTTTGGATAGTGAAAGTCATCTAGTTTGGAAAAGTTTCATTTTTAGTTTTGTTGTTTGTTGCATCATTGTTTGAAGCTCTTCCCTTAACTAGATAGCCTTCATCGAATTGAAAAGTTTTATTTTCTCATGTAGCTGCATACAGGAGATTGTCATATGACATACGGTAGGGCCTTGAAAACCGAAACATAATTGAAGATCAACCATAAAATTTACTCAATTTACCTAAGGAAGCATTGAAACATTAACGAAATATTTAGAGGTCTAGGCTAGAGACGTGTTCCGGCGTCGTTAAGCCTAGTAGCTGTCGTTCGCCTCTTGGCTTTAGACAGCACTAGTACGGACTTGTGCTCCCCGTACCGTCGCGTATATAAAGGGAGACCCCACTAGGTTGCTATCCTTTATCCGTAGGAAGCCGAGTCTGCCGCCTTATACTCATGATACACCGGACATAGCATTCGGGGAGATTTCCTGCACGTACGTTAAGTCCTTGGTTGATTTCTCTTTCATTATTGAAACTAAGGTGTATATTGCAGTTCACGGTTATTTGGTACACCCTTTGCCTAGCATTCCTGAGCAGTCATTTCGATCTTTTCTGACTCTTTAAATTTGAAAAGGTCATCAAGCGCTTGTCCTTTCACGCTTGTTTCCAATCTGAAAGTGATAGAGTCACCTTTTACTCGTTTCTCGACTCTTAAAATATGAAACGGTAGAGTTTTGTTTCAATGTTTTAAAAAATTAACTGCCCACGAAATATTCCTGGTTAAAGTTAGTTTCCTTAGAGTGTTGTTCTGAAGATCGTTTCTGATGGCAACTTTTCCGGAGTTCACCAACCAAGGAATCCCCTCCGATGGGAATCCTGGTCCTTTTCCTCCTTTTGGAAATCTTGGCGCTCCTTACATGGCAACGTTGTCCCTTCCTGGGTTAACTGTTGGGTTGCCTGTTTGGTTGTTTTCAACCTCTGTCGTCCCGAATGTCTCCACTACTGTTCAATCAGTTCCTCCACCTGAACAACATCATGTTGATTCCAAGGTGGACCTCTCCCCTTCTTCACCTGTTTCTGCGTCCTCCTCTTCTACTTCACCAGGTGAAAGTCTGGATTCAAGTAACCAGGTGGCTAAGAAGAAGAAGAAGAAGACAAAGAAGAAGAAGTTTGATAAGAGAGAGGCTAAGGCTGCAGCTGCTGCTTCTAATGCACCTCCTCTTGATAAACCTTCCAACCCTCCACGGAAAGTCAAGTTCCCTTGCTTGTTGTGCACGGGAGACCATCTTCTTCGAGACTGCCCTGACATCCCCAAGGTGCTCGAAGCATGGTCCGACGACCCTCCGTCGTTGTCTTTGACTTCCGAGAGCCAGGTTGGGGACACGTTTTCAACTGGTGCTGATAAGGCCTCTAAGAAGCAGGATAAGATCACCAATCCCTGTAAGTTGTGTGAAGGGCACCATGCCATTCACCTTTGTCCTTATATGGATGAAGCCAAGCGAGTCTTGGACAACCCAACCGGTTCTACACCACGCCTTCCACCTGGTTATAATCGGCTTTCTTTGAGTCCTCCGCCAGCTGATCCTACGATTGGTCAAGAGTCATCCTTGGTTAATCCCGCTCACTCGGAAATTCGAATTCAGGAATCCGTTCCTGACCAACCATTGGTCGTGGGATCGGTTGAACTGGCCCCGTCTGCGGTGCACCAGGTCTTTTCCGTTGAGAGTGGACCTCACATCCCTTAGGTTCTTCTTGTTTCTTCAGATTCCTCGGACTTGGAGAAAGATTCTCCTGTCTCTTTACCTCAAGAAGTTACTCCTCCACCTCCCGTGATGGAGATCCTGGAGGATACCCCTCCCACATTCGAGATGGGGGTCATGGAGGATGCTCCTTCTTCTTTCGTAACACCAGGGGAAGACCTTCTCGGTTCGATGGTATCCCCTCCGAGTAGTCTGGTCGCCTCCTTTGATTGGATTCGATTTACAGGATTCTGCCTTCCATCTTACGTGCCTTTCAAGATCACGGTACAGGCTCTTGGTCTAGTCGTACCCAGAACCATTATAGATGAAGGTGCCTCTGTTAGTATTCTATCCTCAGCTACTTGGCAAGCTTTCAGTTCACTGCCGCTTGCGCCTGTTACGTAGAATCTGTTGGCATTTAACAGAAGAACGAGTCAACCATTTGGGATCCTTCCGAGGTTACTTGTTACTTTGGGAGGTAAAATCGTCCATATGGACGTGATGGGTTTTCCAGGCCCCTTGGATTTCAATCTTCTCTTGGGGCGTTATTACACTTATGCCATGGGAGCGCTTGTCTCCTCCCTTTTTCGTGTGGTATGTTTTCCGCATGAAGGACGGATCATGACCATTGATCAGCTTTCGTTCTTTGGTCCTGATGTGGCAACTGGCCCACCATCATCCCTTTCTAGTTTTTATCCACCCGTTGTATCTGCCCCACCGCAGGTCAACTATGTGGCTACCTACCCTGTGTCTGTGCTCAGTGATGATGCCGTCGTGCATCAGTGCTGGGGGAATTGGGTCCTTACTTCCAGGATGTTTTCCTTCCATCGAGTCGAAATCTGGAAGCGAGAACTTCTTGTTCATTATGATGAGGTCGTCGGAGCATAGTTCATTGTCTTGTGTCAAGCTCCTTAAAAAATGAAACAAGGTTTGTCGGAGCACAGTTCCTGGTCTTGTGTCAAGCTCCTTAAAAAATGAAACAAGGTTGTCGGAGCAGAGTTCCTTGTCTTGTGTCAAGCTCCTTAAAAAATGAAACAAGGTCGTTGGAGCAGAGTTCCTTGTCTTGTGTCAAGCTCCTTAAAAAATGAAACAAGGTTGTCGAAGCAGAGTTCCTTGTCTTGTGCCAAGCTCCTTAAACCATGAAACAAGGTGTCTTGAGGATAGTTCTTTTAATGTGTCAACCTTGTTAAAATAATGAAACACGTTCTTGTTCAATTAGAGTCTTTGATCAGATATCGTAAAATCCCAATCGAGTCTTTCTTAGATCTCATAACTTGAACCTTCACTCCCTCCATCTGTTTACTCAGGTGCATGGACTGAAGCTTGGGGGGCATGTACCTCAAATTGAGACACCATGATGGGGGCATGCTTACTTTTTTCAAGCATAGTTTGTTTCCGTTTCAAGCTTGTGTAAAAATGAAACCGGTTTCAAGCATAGTTTATCTTTGTTTCAAGCTTGTGTAAAAATGAAACCAACTTCAAGCAGAGTTTCCTGATTTCAAGCTTGTGTAAAAAATGAAACCTTTCCCATTTTACCCCTTGTGATTGTCATCTTATCAGCCTGTTTTGCCAGATGAGCCTTGGTTTTCTCACTCCATCGTCATTATCTGCTTGGCCGATCATATGCCTTCACTTGGTTGTTTTACCCGTTCCTGAGGAACCGCTGCGATGAGTGGTCTTGTTAGCCAGCCTCTTGACTTTTATCTTGTTTTGAGCAGTTCCACCATTTCCAGAACCAGTTGCTACCCTTTATACCACTCGTTCCTCTAGGAGGAGTCATCTTTCAGCTCTTTTCTGACTCTCTAAACATGAAAAGATTGCCGAGGCCCTTGTCGTTTCGATCTCGTTAAAATGGACACGAATCGACATCTACCCAGTATACGTTTACCCCTTTTTCGAGCTGGGATAGATTGATTACGAAAAAGGAATACCCTAGCCTATCGCGACTAGGAGGTTTTCTCGGATATTGTTTTCTACCTTTTCGGATCTGAGGAACTATTTACGAAAAGGGATCTGTGGAGTTTACTTTTCTGCTGTCTTTTCAAACTCTCTAAACATGAAAAGACGCCGAGTTCTCCCTTTGTCAGACTCGTTAAACCCTGATGACATCGGATCCAGTCGAAATGACGTTCTCCGAGTTCCTCCTTCCTAGGACTCGTTAAATGCACTAGGATGGATTCGCTCGAAGGGCGGACTTATATTACAAGCATATGCTATCCCCTTCAAGCTTGTTATCAAAAATAATTGGGGTACTCGCCAGAAATGGTGGGGGAAAAATGGAACCATCATCGTTGTCGTCGGCAGTATGTCGCTCTTGAACATGGCACTTGTCTGCATTCGTGTCGGGTTGGGGACATCTCATCTCGTTGTTTCACTTTGCCTCCGTGGGTTTGGATAATCCCTTTTGACCTCTCATCTGCTCATTACCTCGTCACCATGACCTCTGATCCGTTGATGTCAAATACTGCCATGTCCATTGTCGTGCCGTTTATATGTTCAAGAGAAGTTGGCCTCTGCAAATATCAACCTTCCTCTGATTCTCATACGATCTTGATTCACAACAAAAACATCATGTTCCTCTGTCTCATGTCGATGATGTGGGAAAAATTATGGCCCACCTTCGATCAAGGTCACTTCCAGTCGACTTCAGCTCATTATCCAGGAAGTTGATCTAGAGACTCTTTTATGGTACCTTGGAGCCTGCATGCCTCAATGGTAGGTTCGTCGCATTCGACGTGGGGTTTTCATCATTGGCCTCCGATCGAGTGATTCTGCGGGTGTTCGACGCCAACTCATTGATTCACACGTCGTAGATTGTACCTGTAGTACCTTGAGAGCCATTGTCATTATTGGTGGTTCCTCTCGCGTCTGTTAACATCTTTCATCATTGGCTGGTAATCAGACGATGTTCTTGCATGTTCGACTTCAGCTCACATATTCGCATGCTTGAACTTGTACTTTGTTGGGTCGAGATGGAGCGCAAGACCCTGGATTGTGTCTGTTGTAATCCAGGCTGCGATTGTGGATTATTATTATTATGTACATGACTCACTGATTGGATGGCTGCGACCATACCTGAGTCTATTTGTTTGATCTTAGTTGGATGGCTGCGCCCATACCCTAGATCCGGATTATAGCATACTCTGTTCGGATGGCTGCGTCCATACCATATATATACATCATGTACTTGAGATATCGGTTGTATCTTTCTGTGCAGGTTTTCCGACGGCGGGCCTTCAGTTGGACATGTTCTCGTAAAGCATTTCACCCCTCTCTCTCTCGGGCCTCATGCTTTAGGGGGCATCTGTTACACAGTAATTTGTCACCGTCCCTGCAATTCCCATCTCGCCCATTGGAGGGTCGTTTCTGTGACCAATAAGCAGTGTCATGCCTTGCAAATACCATCATTGCATCCCTTTCCATGAGGAAAACATTTCTTTTGTTGATCATTTCCTGAGCAGACCCCTAAAAACACTTGTTTTTGCCTTGGCGCTGGTAGCCCGTTATGTACTCGCGCCAATGGGGGAAAATTAACACTGAGCCCGCGCCAATTGGCGCTCTGTCCCAGTGTTGCACCCGCGCCACTCTGCTTTTGGAAAGTTTTTTAAAAAAGGAGGCGAAGTTTCGATTACAACAACTTCGTGGATGAGTCATCAGGAGTGGTTTCGCTTGAATAACCACGGCCTTCCTCCTTTGGCCTCTTGTTTCCACCATATGGGGAACCTCCCAAAGGATAAGGCCTCCCTTCCACTATTGTAGGGATCCCAACCTCCTCCTCTCCTCTATAAATATAGCCTTCATCCATTGATGAAGGGGCTGAAGGGCTGAGAGTCTTGAAGTGCCTAAGCTTTGAATCTCCATATTCCCAAGAGCCTTTGTGCTGTAAAGAGCCCTCTTTTTCCCTTAAGGCCGACTCAAGTAAGGAGACTATCGTCGAGAGACTCTGGAGAGGTTTGCCCTTTCCTTGGCGAGCTTTGCGAGACGTGAACGACTGGAGACCCATCCGAAGGAGACCACGACGTCAGAACATTGGTTGTAATCTCTCTTCGATTGTTATTTAATGAATGATTACGATTATGGTTCCACTCTGTTTTCCATTATGTTAATATGAGTAATATCCTTTCTGACTGATATTTAGTTACGTATGCCGGATTTTATGCTTGTATCTGTTTGTTTCTTGCATGTGCAGGTGTCCATCCGCGGAGATCATGGGAGGATCGTGATCTGCCGAGGCTGAGGAACGGGAACGCTTTCTTCTTCAGATCGTAGCATTGGATTCCAGGTAGGCTTCCATCTTTAGTCTTTTCATTCGTAACTAGGAACTTGCGTCGTAACATTTTTGATTGTTGCTAGACCCCTGCTGGGCTAGTAGGGATCGCCTCTGTCCGCAGAGGGGATTTACCTCCTCAACAGGTACGGAAACGGTAGACAATATATATGGTATGGCAGACACAATATGCATGGTATGGAAATGGTAGACATAGTATATATGGTATGACAGTATATGATATGGCAAACTAGCTCTTCATGGTAGACACAATATGTATTGTATGGCTGTATATGACATGGCAGGCATAGTATGTATATGCCTGTGATTCATTTAGCAAATATAGTTTGAAACTTGCTAGGTATGACTATGATTTGATGTGGCGACACATTAAATATGAATATGACTTTGATACAACTGTGATGGATGGCTCATCTCCTTGTCTGCTTGATATACTTGATGTAGCCCAACAAGGCGTGATAATGCTTGACCATGAATAAGCTTTCTTGGATTATTCAATGTTAGTTCACAAACGTAGTTGTGAACTCACTTGGGTTGACCCTAGGAGGCCTGTTAATGTATCTCATTGTACTTTGTATCTTAGACGAACAATTGATGAATATCTAATAGAAGAAGAAGAATTGAATTCTGGGTTTTCCCCCTTTTGGGGTTTCGCCCTGGTCTCCGACCAAATCTTGGTGTCTCTATTTGTGCATGCTTTTCTTCTAATGTTCCTTTTATTATTCTGCTGCATTATTGATGATATTGTTCTTTCTACATAATTTCTAATGATGTAATGATGTTATGGGATGAATGCATTATGTAAATGATGATAAATTTTTAAATGCAATTATCGACAACAAAGGACAATATAGACCTAAGAAAAATTAACACAACAGAGAGCCTTTGAGGAGTTAAGAAGAAAATTATTTAAGCATCAACTCTAGCATTACCGAACTTGCAGTATCCCTTCGAAGTGGAGACATATGTGAGTGGGTATGCTATGTGAGCAGTCTTGATGCATGGAGGAAGGCTTGTATCCGACCATTTTGAAGTATTACATAGGGAAATTCTCAACTACACTACCTATGTTAAGGAGCTCTATGCCCCGGTGCAAGCTGTGAAGAAGTGGAAATACTATCTGATGGAAAAGGAGACAATAATCCACACAGATCATCAACAACTACAATACCTGTAGGCCCAAAGTAAGCTACAATAGATCAAGTATTACAAGTGAATGGGGTTTCTATAACAATTTCGTTTAGTGATCAAGTATAAGAAGTGGAACGCAAACAAGTTCGCTAACATGCTTTTAAGGTCACCCACATCAAATATCATAGCTTTGGGAAATCTTATGCACATGGAGCCTTTCACTTGTGATGCATACAAAGAGGCATACACAAAGGATGAGAACTTCAAGGAGGTGCTTCAGTAGTTGCAAAGCCAGAGTCATGTGCACGATGGTGACAACACAGTTGACTACCATCTCTAGAATGGGTTACTCTACAAGTTAGATAATTTATGTGTTCCTAAAGGTGACCCCCTGTAGCTAATTAGAGAGGCTCACACCTCCAAGATTGCATGGTATTTTGGTGTAGTAAAGATAGTGGCCAACTTGTAGACATATGTGTATTGGGCCAAGATGCAAGAAGAGGTAGCTAGGTTCATAAGAGGATGCATTCTTTGTTGTACCATCAAGCTTAGTAACAAGAAACATGGTCTATATCCTCCCTTTCTTGTACTCACTCATCCTTGTGAAAGCATTTCCATGGAATTTGTAGGAGGTTTAACAACAACTAAGAAGGGGCATGACTACTTGTTTGTGGTAGTTGACAAGTTCAACAAGATTTTTGTTTTAATGCCCTGTGAAGAGACCATTAGAGGGCAAGAAGCAAGGAACGTGTTCTTTGGATAGGTCTGGGTGCACTTTGGGATACCAAGGAGCATCGTTTTAGACAGGTACAGAAGATTTCTCAATGCATTTTGGACTACATTGTGGGAGAAGATGGACACGAAGTTGAATAAGTCTACAACATTCCATCCACAGACAAATGGGAAAACAAAAGTAGTCAATAGGACTTTGGTGCAGCTTTTGAGGGGATACAATTAGACATGTTTGAAGACTTGGGATGGAAATATAGTATACATACAACACTTATTAATGGAGCAATCCACACTTCTACTGGTAAGTCCCCTTTTGAAACCTGTTTTGGATATTTTCCACCTTTACCTTTGGATATTGCATATGGGCATCAAGGAGGAATGAGGGAGTATCTTATAGGAGATGCCTTAGGGTAGAAAAATTTGTGAAGAAGATCAGGCAAATGCATCTATAGGTACAAGAGACACTGTAGAAGTCATAGGAAAAATACAAGGCTGGGCATGATCAACACATGATAAAATATTGTTACAATTGAATAAGGAGAGGCTACAGGGTCCTGCTAAGAAAATGAAGGCTTTGCGATATGGTCCTCCGAGATATTGGAGAAGGTGGGAGATAAGGACTATAGACTCAGTGTATAACACCCTCTTCCCACATCTACCCAAGTAATCGACCAACCAGGGTAAACATGTGACGAGAGGCTACTAATATGAGATTCAACCTCCTAGATGACCTTGAGGAAGTGGAACCGACAGAAACACCAAAAACACACCTTACATTGCATCACTGACATCCCCAAGAGGTAACCCAACTTTCCAGGGCCCTGTTCCCTGAAGGGGAACTGATTTTTAGCCACTTTGAGGCTGAGCCGCGGGCTTGTAAGGGCAAGGTAGCCGCTATAGACCCTTTAGCCGCGGGTTAGCCTTGTCAAGGTAGCAGCTAAGGCCCAAACAACGAATTTTCCGCCTGTAGCTCCGAGATCTGTGCCACATTTTCAGCCCCTGAGCGTAGGTCACTGCCCAGAATTTCCTGTAACTTCAGGAGATGGTAACGAACATTAGAAAAAACATATGGAAGTAATCACATCAACCTGAACTCATCTGACCCCACCCAACCATGACAGGCATTTCGTCAAACATGTCACAAACATAACATCTACAGGTATAAACAACAAATTTAAACAAAAGGGTCTCTTCCTTCTCTGAGAATGGCTAAGAAGCATTGCTCCCCTACATCATAAGCTATCATACATTCAATTTTACCATAGATACATGGGATAATCATTTACAAGCAAAAACATGAATAGATCCATACATCATCATTGATCGAATACTTTCTTATAACTAGCAAATCAACAAGAAAAATACCATGAATACAATAGCAATGAAATCCATACATAAAATAGTATATTTGCATATCGAATACCAAAGAAATGAGCTCTTCCTTACTGAATGTAAAAACCAACTGGAAATGGGACTTCCACGTTCCACCCGACCATAGATTGGTTGAGCCATCTCACTTCAGCCAGTCATCCTCGTGCCATATTCCAAGCATGAATGTGGGACTTAATCAAACAAATCAATCACAATCAATTCAGGGCTTCCAGAAGCCAAACCACCTCAACCCTCAACTTGTGATTCCACCTCACGGTCGGACATCACAACTGTCGTGGATTGGTCTCTATCCAAGCTACTCCAGGCCTCTAGAGTGTTTGTTCCAACCATGGCTCCAGGACTAGTAACTCAACCCTAGTTGTTCTCGGGCACCAGAGCGTTTGTCTAACCAAGGTTCCAGGACTAATAAATCAACCCACCTAGGGCTCTAGAGCATTTGTCCAACCAAGGCTCCAAGACTAGTAACTCAACCCAACAACTGTTCGCTAGGCTCCAGAGCGTTTGTCCAACCAAGGCTCTAGGAGCTTATAACTCAACCCAACAGCTAAAGGAATCATGAGAACCAACTCGAGAACAATCAATGGAAATAAACCCACAATACCATGGTTGTCCAGGAAATGGCAAGGTTAGGCAATCCACATGCATACCCCATGCATGCCAAAACCAATGAGGAAAACATACGTGCAAATCGGTACCTGCAATCAAAGCCAGCTGTAGCTGCTGATCTCGATGTCCACCTACGCTTTCCTGCTCTTCCTTTTCCTTCTTGCTCCAAACCACTAAGTATCCACACTCTCCAAGAGTGCTCCAAGAAAAGTATCCAAGAGTATGAGAGAGAGAGAATAATGAGAGAGCTCCAAAAATGCACTGACAAAAGGTTATCAACTGATCCTCAGAAACCTTTTTATAGAATAGGCCTCTATTTTCTTCATTTTCCATTATTTTCCTTCAATTTCCTCCTCACATGCAACCTGTGACCTTTTACCTCCCTTTTCTCCTAATTTCCATTATTTTCATAAATAAATGTGTCAAAAATACTTTTTGCCTTTTTAATGCCTTAGCCATAGCCTTTGCCAATTTCCTTAGCCATAATAAACCAAATCACACACCCCCTAGGATGTTTTGCCCAATCATTCAGCTTGGAGTACGTGTCCCATCAACCGTGCTTATTATTTTAACTTTATTACATGAGTTTTTCACCAGGGCTGTTACACAATCTACCCCCATACATGCACATTTACTCAGTGGTGAATGTAGAGAATCTGAAACTCTCATTCCATGCTAGATCAGGAAGAGGAATAGGTCCTACTTTCTATGGAAGATTTGGCACTAGCTGCTTAGGCAGAGTTGACAGAGGATGTAGTTTTGCAGAAGAGGTCCAAAACTATAAGAATCAATATTGTAAGTCTAGCTAAGAGTTGCAGTCATACTTAACCACTAGCAGGCTATTGGGCTGTACTGGGCAATTATGAGGAAAAGGGGTTCCATTCTATTCAAGTGCATTTTGTTTCATAGATGAGCAGAGTAGTTGAGAGTTGATAGGGAGAGAGAAAACATAGAGGGTTTGTGCACTATAGTAGCCCACATAACACAGGTCTTACTTCTTTGTACTTTCATTCATTTCAATTCTGAGAAAGAGACAACGAAGTGGCCTCACCTTATAGCTAGGTTTTCTTCGGAAAGGGTTTCCTAGGTCATATCTTGTGTTATTGTGTTTTGTGAGTTGTTTTTCTATTTGTTCTCTATTTTCTGCATAATTATAATTTGCATGCATATGCAATGAATTTTAATTAACAAATCTAGAAATATAAGGAAAAATAAACCCTCATAGTGTAGATGTCATATTTTCTAATATGTTTTAGCAGATTTGTTGTGACAAACTGTCCATTGGTATATCCATGACAGTTTATGGATCAATATTGGTATGATATGGTTAAAGTCATCAATGAACCCCCAATAGGGTTTGTGCACTATAGTAGCCCACAGACCACAGGTCTTACTTCTTTGTACTTTCATTCATTTCCATTCTCAGGAAGAGACAACGAAGTGGCCTCACCTTCTAGCTGGGTTTTCTTCCGAAAGGGTTTCCTAGGTCATATCTTGTGTTATTGTGTTTTGTGAGTTGTTTTTCTATTTGTTCTCTATTTTCTGCATAATTATAATTTGCATGCATACACAATGAACATTAATTAACAAATCTAGAAATCTAAGGAACAATAAACAAATCTAGAAATCTAAGGAAAAATAAACCCTCATAGTGTAGATGTCATATTTTTTAATATGTTTTAGTAGATTCGTTGTGACGAACTGTCCATTGGTATATCCACGAAAGTTTATGGATCAATATTGGCATGATATGGTTAAAGTCATCAATGAACCCCCAATAGATACAAGAGCCCCAACTATGAGAAAGCTAGAATTGTGTTATTTGATACAGAAAGAGCAAAAAACTACAGAGCTCTAATATGATTTGCAAATGAGTGGGTGGACTTTGGGGTATCCATTAAGTCTAACGGGTGGAAAATTTTTAGAAACCAACATTTGATAAATGTTCTTGGTGTTAATTTTACTAGTGTAGTTTTTATTGTAGTGCATGACACCTCAATCATTTCACTTGCTCAAAACATTTTAGAGCTCCCATTGAAAACCATTATTGATGTTTTTCCTTCTAATGTGGTTCAAGTAATCACTAATAAAGCAACAAATTGTAAGGGAGTAGGTTAAATCATTGAATGAGTTCATCCACACATCTTTTGGTCTGGGAGTTTGGTGCACATCTTGAAGCTTTTGATACATGATATTGTAAAGCATAAATAATGTGGATTGATTAATGACTTGTACAAGAGAGGGAAGCATCAAATTTGTCAGCAGACACACAAAGGTGAATTACTTTTATGGTACTCATTCTAGGTTGAAACTACTTAAGATTGCAAAATCTAGATTTGCTAGCTATTTTCGAACCCTTAGGTGCCATTTTAACGTGAGATAAGCTTTGTGTTATATGGTGATGTGTGATGCATGGGGTGAATTGAGCATTGATAGAGATGTGCTAATATAGTGTAAGGAGATTGTTCTTGACAATCATTTTTGGTCATAGGTTCGATATGTTTTGCAATTCATCAAGCCAATTTATTACATGGCTAAGTTTGCTAATTTAGATCAACCAATAATTGGGGAGGTGTATAACCAAATGGATAGCATGCTAGGGTAGATTAAAGACAATGTTTAGCCTAGAGATATCAACTTGTAAAATCATATTTGTGTAGAGGTGGAAAAATGACGGGAAATGCTAAATATTCCACTACATGCCTTAGCATATGCGCCAACACCTAAACATTATTATGTTTCATAGTTTTCATCATCAAAATTTGATGGTGGGTCCAAGAAAGAACCACAACAAGGTCTAGAGGTTCAAGTTGGTGATATGAAAGCATTAGATAAATTGGTCCCACATGAGTAGTGTGACGCTATACTATAGAAAGACAATTGAGCCACTACTTAGCAATTGTGCCCATGGGACCAACCATGCAATTAGAGACAAGGAAATCTAAGTTCTCTCGAGCAGAGTAACATGCATGGAAGTGCTACTGCTACCCCACTACTACAATGTTTTGCAACATGGGTACTTTCAAGGGTGGTGAACACTTCTTCTACATAGAGTTGTTGGAGGGCCTATAGTTTCATCCATAGAGTCAAAATAAATGGGTTGAATGTAAACTAGTAAGAGATCTTGTTTTATGTTCATAATAACTTGCGATTATTGTCTCATTACTGTGAGGAGGAAAATATGGATAAAATCTTGAAGACTCGGGACAAAATCTAGAGGAGGATAATTTGGAGAATGGAGTATTTGTTAAATTTTCAAATTGTTCTATGCTGTATCAATTATTTTAGCCCAATTCAATACTTCAATTAGCAATGTTTTCAATTACAATTAGTCTTTCCATTCATCAACAGTTATTGAAGATAGAACAATAAATGCAATGACAAAGGTGACAATCAACACATCAACAAGGGACACCAGATTTGGTCAAAGACTAGGAAAAAACCCCACTAGGCGGAAAACCCTTTGAAATTCTTCTTCTATTAGATTGTCATAAAATGTTTAGCAGAGTACAATGAGCCCAATACAATATCATCCAACAAAACAAGTTACAACCCAACAACATCTAGAAATAAGTTTTCAGCATCAAAAGATATCAGAGACAACTTTTCCTATCTGCGGTCAACTTCGGTCTTCGGTCATATATGAGTCAAAGTTCCCGGTCGCATGCAGGAGGAGTTGTGGGAGCGGCTGAAGGCTTCCAGTCATGCCCTTGAGCCTGCAAGCCAACGACTGGGGTCGAAATTTCCTTGTGACGTGCCTGCGACTATAATCCAAAAACCCTAAAACAAAAATGAGCTTTAGACCCTGTAATTTCGGACCTTTGCAAACCTTTGTTGTCGTCTTTGCCTCGGACCTGTGTGAACCAATCAATGAAGAAGAGAAGAAAAAGATGCTTGGTGATGTCCAAACAAGCTTGAGGTCACTTGTATTTATAGGCTTCCATGGGTGTCCAATTTGCTTTAGGGTTGACCTTGTCCAAATGTGCATATGTGGGTTTTTCTTCATAAGTACACTTTCCCGTATTTGATTTGACTGATCTTTAGGTCGATTTTGGTCCTCTCGAAAAGAGGAATTCAATGCAATCATCATCTCCATCAAATAATTTTTCCAAAGTGGAATTTGGCCATAGTTGCATAATTTCGCACTCCCTCTCAACTAGGGAGAATTCCACTTGTCAATTATCTGATCATCGAACATCATGCCATGTATATCCCCTCATCATATCATGTCCTATCTCTGCTCAACTTTATCTGCTGAAACATTCTCGAATCTAAAGAAGAAGAATCAGGGAGCATTAGCTTCCACCCTCTATAACATTGGAGAGCACATCTCAATCTGAATCTACATCAGGGTGCACATCTCAACCCAGAATCTCATGGGGGAGCTAAATATCTACAACCCCATACAAAGCAATAGGTGATATAGGAGAGCACATCTCAACCCGTCCTATTGCTCACTGATCTTCCAACAATGATCCTCAAGAGTCATGTGGTAGAATACCTGCATCATAATCAGCTTGGGTTGTACACCCCAATTACACTCTCGAGTCTCAACCCATTGGACAGATAGGGAGTGGTAATCCCAACAAGCCCAACATGCGAGTATGATGCCAACTGGGTTGTACTCTGCAAAGACCAAGATAGGGGAGCAACATCTCCAACTCTATGGGTAACAAATAAGGGAGCAACATCTACGACCCTATTCTCCAGATATCCCTCAACCCAGGAGCCCTCTATCTCAATTCCTCACCCTGGGAGCTCAGATAGGGGGGAAGAGCTAGCTCAATATTCTCAATCAATGGTGCCCCTCGTCAGGAGGTGTCACATCCATTAGTCCAAGCTGCTCTCTGAAGACCAAGAACTTCCCTTTTAACAAAGCCTTGGTAAGAATATCTGCAATCTACTCATCTGTTGATATATGATGGAGTCTAACGGCTCCTCTCAGCACCATGTCTCGAATGTAATGGTATCGAATCTCAATGTGCTTGGACTTGTCATGAAATACAAGATTCTCCGTTAGACGGATCCCACTCTTGTTGTCGCAATATATCACTGTAGTGTCCAAGATCTACTCGAATAGCTCTCCAAAGAGCTTTCTCAACCATATTGCTTCGCAGCTAGCCATGCTAGTGGAAATATACTCTGCCTCGGCGATACTTAATGCTACGAACTTTTGCTTCCTGCTCATCCAAGATATCATGGCAGATCCAAGACTAAAACAACATCCAAATGTACACTTCCTGTCAATAACGTTTCTTGCCCAGTCAACATCGGTGTATCCATGAAGACGAACATCTCCAACAAAATATCTTAGACTGAGTGTGATCGTCCCTTGCAAATATCTCAAAATGTGTTTGGCAGCGATCCAATGTGCATGGAGAGGCTCGGTCATGAATTTCCTTAATGGATTCACTGCATAGCATATGTCTGGAAGAGTGTTTACTAGGAACATCAGAGCCCCAATCAACTGTCTATACTCGGATGGATTCGCCAAATCGGGACCTGCAACTTCTCCACATAACTTCTTGAAGTTCATTTCCATCGGTGTGGTTAGTGACTTGCATTCTGTCATTCCAAACCTTTCCAACAACTTCACAATATATTTTCCTTGTGAAAGGAAAATCTCACCGGGCCTTTGCCACACCTGAAGGCTTAGAAAGTAGTTCATGAGTCCAAGGTCCTTCATCTCGAATTCAGAGGCTAGCTCCCTCTTACACTCGATAATCAGGGGCTCACTACCTTTCAAAAATAGATCTTCAACATATAAAACAAAAATCATTGGCATACCTTGGACTACCTTGAAGTAGAGGTTGGGATTGACATTACTTCTTGTGAATCTTAACTTCACCAATAACTATCTATGCGTGCGTACCATGCTCTGGGGGCTTGCTTCAAACCATACAATGCCTTCTTCAACCTGCAAACATGTGTCTTTTGACCCTCTACTTCAAATCGCTGTGGCTGCTCAATGTATACTTCTTCTTATAGCATACCATGAAGGAATGTTGTCTTCACGTCCATTTGATGAAGAGTCCATCCTTGACTTGCGACAAGGGCAACTATCGAACTAATGGTTGTATATTGTGCCACAGGTGCAATTATATCATCATAGTCTTCTCCCTTTTTTTGAGAGAATCCTCGGGCTACGAACCTTGCTTTATATTTCTCAATGCTACCATCAACTCCATGCTTGATCTTGAATAGCCATTTTGAAGTCACCACAGATTTCCCCTTCGGTCTAAACATGACATCCCATACGTCATTCTTCATAATCGATTCATATTCTTCGGCCATAGCATCTTTCCAAACTTGTTCTTTTATGACTTCTTCGAATGTGGAAGGTTCGACTTGAATTATAGTACTCATGGCTGCAACATATCCCTGGTACCTGCATGGCTTCTTCCTTTCTCTAAATGATCTTCGAACGAGAACTTGTCTCTCATCACCCTATAATGTGTCTCGAAGCCAAAGTAGCCTCTTCCTCGTGGGAGGATCACATGGAGGAGGATCTATGGGATGCATGGGCTCCATGGGATCATCAACAATGTCTGTCTCAGATTCAGGCACGAAAGGACCATCTAAAATATCCATATCATCATTCTTCTTGTTAGGTGGAGGAGGTGGAGGAAGGTCCCTTGCTTTTCCAAGGGCAACATTTTCATCGAATGTTACATCCCTGCTAATCTTGACCTTCCTTTGACTAGGAATATATATTCTAAAAGCTTTAGAATTTTCACAATATCCAACAGACGTACCTTTTCTTCATGTGGCTTCCAACTCGTTTCTTTTCTCCTTCGATACATGAAAGTATATAGGGCAGCCAAATATACAGAGATGGCTAACATTGGGCTTGACACCTGTGAATACTTCTTTGGGGGTTTTGTTGTCGAATGCTTGATGAGGCACCCTGTTTTGAACATATACGGCAAAATTTGTTGCTTCTCCCCAAAGGAACTTTGGTAACTTTTGATCATGGAACATGGCACAAGCAACTTCTACAATAGACCTGTTCTTCCTATCAACTACTCCATTTTGTTCGGGAGTATAGGGGGCAGTTGTCTCCTTCTTGATACCTTCTTTCTTGCAAAAATCAATGAACTCATTTGAAGTGTACTCTCCACCATTGTTAGACCTAAATATGTTGATTTTCTTCCCTGTTTGATTTTCGATCAATGCTTTGAACTCCTTGAACATTTCGAAGGCTTCATCCTTCCTTTAGATAATATATCCATGTCTTTCTTGAAAAGTCATCAATGAAGGTGATGTAATAGATATGGCCACCAAGAGAATGTACGGGCATCAGACCACCCAAGTCGGAATGAATGAGATGGAGGATGTCATATGTCTTGTTCTCATTGGAGGGGAATGGTCCCCTTGTCTTCTTCCCATTGGCACATCCTGGACATACTCCATCATGTTGTGCTTGAACATTGGGAATACCAGAGACCAATTTCTTCAATTTCAGAAGAGCATCATAATGTAAGTGAGCCAATCTTCGGTGCCATAGTTGGCTTAGATGATTTGTATCCTGGACCAATGCTAGGAGAGGTCTTCCAGTGACCCTATAGAGTCCTTCAAATCTTGATCCCAGTGTAAAGGCATCTCTCATAGGTGATCCAACAGGCCAAGTTAGAACCTTTCCCTTGATGAAGGCAACCCTCATCCCTTTGTCTTCCAAAGCAGATATAGACACCAAATTCTTCTTCAATCTTGGCACATACATCGCATCATGTAGAACAACAGATTCCCCAGATTCCAAATGAAATTTGATAGACCCAAAGCCTTTTACGGGATGAGTAGAGTTGTCTCCAAGAATAATTTTCAAATTTGACTCACTTTCTACCAAATTAGAGAGGACTTCTTTATACCAGAGAAATGATGGGTGGCCCCACTATCAACCAACCAACTATCCCACGAATCCGGAGGAGAGGAACTAGTAAGGGAGGAAATAAGAATATATTCAGATTGTTTGCCAACATTACTTTCATACATGGAGTATCTTGGCTTCTTTTGAGGACGGCGATCTTCTTCATGGTCACTTGGAGCATCTCTTCTTTTTCTTTCATGTCTTCCATTTCTATCATTCCTTCGGTCATCTCTTCTCCTTCGATCATCAAACCTATTGTTGCTTCTAGTGTTGTAGCATGGACCATTGTTCTTCTCGGGGCAATCTCGAGCATAATGACCTTTCTTGTGACAATTTTAGCATTCAATGTGAGATGATGCTCTATCATTCCTTGTCTTTGTAACTTGAGGTGGAGGCTTTCTTGATGGACCTCCTTTTCATTTCTTCTTCTTGTTTTGTGTGACGAATACAACAGGCTCTCCCTCTTCATGCTTTTGAATCCTTCCTCTTGTTATCATCCTTGGTTCTTTTTCAGCGAGCTTTCCAACAATTTCATCAAATGACGGGAGGACATTGGTGTTTCTTATGGTAGTGATGAAGGTTTCCCAAACAGGAGGAAGACCTCTTAGAGTTATGGTCACCAATTCCTTGTCAGGATCATTTTCCCCAACTCTTTGCAATTGATCTCTAAGGCGAGATATCCTCATGATGTAGGATTGCATAGTCTCTCCCTTATTCGTTTTCGTGTCTTTGAGTTGATCTTTCAAGGAGATGATTTCATTCAAATTGTTGACTTCATACATGCCAGCTACCTTATCATACACGTCCTTACACCTTCCCAAGTTTCCAACATAAGCAAGTAAATTATCTTGTAAACCATTGGCTATAATTTGCTTTGCATTTAACTCACCTTTCTTATGTTTCTTCTTGACAACAACGAAAACATTCTCCAGAGGCTCAGGTATTTTTCCTTGAATGTAATCCAAAACATCATTGTTGTCAGCTATGATTCTAACCAGACTTTCCATGTAGAAAAATTGGACGAGTCACCCAACTTCTCATTTTCCTTGAAGATGGAAGACATCTTGACTTTGAATAGGTTAGTTTCTTCAACTTTCCAAAGATGATTGCTTCAATGCTTGTCTCCTCTTGGGCTTGTCCTTCACCTCAACTCTGATACCATGTTAAATTTTCGGATTGTTCTATGCTGTATCAATTACTTTAGTCCAATTCAATATTTCAATTAACAATCTTAGATTCTACCCAAAAATCAAAGAAATGAATAATTTTATTATAGAAAGAAGGATAATGATCCTTTTACAAATGAATGAGTACAATGATTGCCAAGCACCAACTTGGACTTAATGAGGCTCCGACCTCTAGGGCTTCGACCCCATCTTCACCAAGGCACCAACCTTGAGTTTAGGGGCACCTGCCCCAAGGACACCAATACTTTTTAGCTTCTTTTGATATGAAATGAGAATGGTACTTACTTGAATGTTCTTGATCAATACAATCAGCCCCAAGGATACATATGTTGACTCCACTGATCAATCACCTTGCTTTGCATTATCCAAGAGATTACTTCACTGTCCAAAACAAGGTGAGCTGCTACTGTTTGAATGATACAACAAGGGTTTAATGTAACACTGTCACAATAGTCTGAAATGTCACAAATCCACAGTCCAATGGTCACACAAACACCACAGTCTAAAGGTGTCACTGCTCTTCCACAGTCCGAAATACACAGTGACTGCAGTCCTGAAGATGTCACTGTTCTCCCACAGTCCGAAATAAACAGTGACCGCAGTCCTGAATATGTCACTGTTCTCCCACAATCTGAAATGTTTACATAATCATCAATACAACTGTGTAGTACTGTGGTATAGAGCCACATAATTATAGGACAGAGGTCCTGTAGCTTCCTGCAAGGATATCCGAACCCTCACAGATTGATACAAGCCTCTCTTTTCACCTGTCCCAGTTTATGGATGATGGCAAGGTTCCGTGGGAAGAAGATCTGTAGCAGCCTGTGGCTCAGTTTACTTTGATGAGGGTCCTAGCATCTGTGGAAGAGTCCAGGGATGAGAAATTCGAACTTTAAAAGCTGCCCCACAGTTTCCAGCAAGCAGGTTAAGTCCTCCTTTTTATCACAGGTCTGAGAGACCTTTTTCTATCAAGTTTTTAACCCAGTCAGATTTTAGAGCTGCTTTCCTTTTCGGTCTTAGGCTCCTTCTCTTTTTGTGCTGATAAGCTCACGAGATGTGAACTAAATCTCTTATGTTCTGTGTTTGATGACCGAAAATTGATGAGGGAGAATGAGTCTGAACGCTGTATATATAGTGATTTTTAATGCTAAACGAAAAGACATGTCTCCTTAGGGCAGGCCGACATGAGAAGAAGTTGAGGTCAGCTCACTGTCCAGAAATGATTTAAACTTGTAAATTCTCGTTCTCCTTCGCCGTTTGGGGTTTCGGGGTGTGTAAGGGCTCATTAGAATGGAAAAATTATACTCTAAAAGGTGGTGTAGGTGTCATAGTGAAATTCAGCCTCTAAGGTAGTATTTTTTTTTTTTTAATGTGACTGGTCATTTATTGGTGCAGAATTGGAGGTAGGCAATGTAGACTTCTTCATGGATGGGCTTCCTCTTCTTAGGCTTCTACATCATAGGCTCATGATGTCATCCATGTCATCATGTCATCAAGTGTTCTTCATGTCATGCCCCCAGACATCGTCCACGTCATCAAATGGTCCTCCATCAACCATGCCATCTTGACATCATCCTGGATCCAGTCTTCTTCATCAAGAGTAAGCACATCATCATTAATGGCATCCTTATTAACCAAGAGGCATGACATCATCATCTGGAACCAAGCATCTCAAGAATATTGAGATCTTAGTCAGTGTCGTATTGACATCAATGACAACCTTAGACCAACATCAACATCAAAAGATATCAGAGACAAGTTTTCCTATCTGCGGTCAACTGCGCTCAACTTCGGTCTTCCGGTCTTCGGTCAAATCTGAGTCAAAGTTCCCGGTTGCATGCAAGAGGAGTTGTGGGAGTGGCCGAAGGCTTCCGGTCGCACCCTTGAGCCTGCAAGATAGCAACTGTGGTCGAAATTTCCCTGTGACGTGCCTGCGAATGTAATCCAAAAACCTTAAAACAAAAGCAAGCTTCGCACATTGTAATTTCAGACCTTTGCTAACCTTTGTTGTCGTCCCTACCTCAGACCTGTGCGAACCAATCAATGAAAAAGAGAAGAAGAAGATGCTTGGTGATGTCCAAATGAGCTCGAGGTCACTTGTATTTATAGGCTTCCATGGGTGTCCAATTTGCTTTAGGGCCGACCTTGTCCAAATGTGCATATGTGGGCTTTCCTTCATAAGTACACTCTCCCTTATCCGATTTGAGTGATCTTTAGGTCGATTTTGGTCCTCTCAAAAAGAGGAATTCAATGCAATCATCATCTCCATCAAATAAGTTCTCCAAAGTGGAACTTGACCGTAGTTGCATAATTTAACAGTATTGGTTTTAGAGCAACTGAAGAATGCTCTTATGGATTATGATGATCGCGTTGAGATGTTACCTCCATCCATTTCCATGGCCCCCATGTCTAGGAATCCAACTCTAGCAGTAGGGGCTCTATCTTTAGTTCTTCATACATCTTCTTCTACATAGTTTTGTCCTACTCTGGCTCCCCTATCACCACGTGGAGGGTGACGTAGTAGTTGTAGTTGTACAAATAGGAAGGAATAGTAGATAGAATCATAGATAATAGAATAATTGTTTCTCCTTTTTCACTACTTTATATGTCATAGATGATAGATTCATAGTATTTAGCAACTAGTTCAATTTATTGTTTTGGATCTTTTTGTCTTCATACTTCGGTGCGATGATGGCCTATTTTGTAAACATAACTATTTGGTCATGTTATTATTGACAATTGCTGGATGACCTATTTCATTCCATAGGCTAATGTTCTACTTTCTATTATATGGCTTAAAATTTGTATGTTTGTTTGTAATTTTCTAGAAGCTCCCCTAACACTACGTGGAGGCTGGCGTAGTAGTTGTAGTGGTTCAAAGAGGAGGGAACAGTAGATAGAATCATAGATCTTAGAATAATTGTTTCTCCTTTTTCACTACTTTATATGTCATAGATGATAGATTCATAGTATTTAGCAACTAATTCAATTTATTGTTTTGGACCTTTTGGTCTTCATACTTTGGTGTGCTAATAACCTATTTTGTAAGCAAAACTATAATATACGACTTAAAATTTATATGTTTGTAATTGCTAGAATCTAGACGGTTGATGCTTGAACAATTAATCATTGATGTATTATGGATGTCATTTCTTCTTCATTAATGTACAAACATGCATGTTTTCATATGTTCTACAACTAATTTGGCATTCTGCATATATGTGTGTGTGTGTGTGTGTGTGTGCGTGCGCTCCTGTGATGCTTCGCCCATGAGGTTTTTTGGATATTGATGCTTTTGATGCTCCCACTCCACTAGATGCTCTGGCAACCTTGGTTGTGAGAATGTTCTTCCAAGCTTGTAATCAACAACTAAGTGAAACTGTAAAATTGAGATCACAAGTAGTGAATCATTGCTGATCTAAAGGACTGCAACTACTCAATGCAAACAACTAAGTTGATCATGATTTTCGACTTGAGGAACTGCAAAAGAGGCAAAACATCTTCTTCTAAGGCAATCTGTCTTCATCCGTTGACCGACTGGTGGTAATTGCATCCTGACATTGAGCACAATCAATGAAACCATTCTTTGTTGACTAACCTATAGCACTATGGTGAGTGCAAATACATTTAACATGTCAATATCTTCTGCAATGTTGTGAACATCGCGATCGGGATTAAATCGGCAAGGTGAAAAAATCGGAAAAAATCATAAAAATTGGGAAAAAATCGGCACATACAAAAATATTCATTTTTTTTCAATTTTTTTAATATCTAAAGCATCCACAACATAAAATAAATGCATTGACACATAAATATGACAAAAAAACTAATATATAAGATGTGTAATATCATGTCTAGTGCTACATCACACATAACAGTGAATCATGTCTTGGATACTGAGTCCTGAGTCCCAACTCAGCCTCAAAATATCAATAAAAAATATAATAATGTATCTCATATCACGAGTCATAATGTCATATACAAAGGAATGCACCAAATAACTAATACTACTGATTTCCTCTGTCCCTCTTGCGAGAAAATGTAATAGCTTTCCCTCTAGATGAAGAAGTTGGTGGGGCTGGCAATGGATTCTGTTGTGCTCTAGAACCTGAAGCACTAGACGCTGAAGCATCAGGAGCTAAAGGAGGTATATCACGTCCTTCACATGTTACAGGGGTAGGTGGTGTCACCTCCTCCTCTTGCTCTTCCTCCTACTGCTCCTCCTCCTCCCCCTCCACTACCTCCTACTCTATCCAATCAGGGGCTGACTCCATGATAAGCCTCTCGGCCTCAACTCTCCATGCAACAGTGGTGTCAATCGCATCTAAAGAGTGTTGAGAATTTGGTAGGGCGGTGATTAATTTGAATTCTCTACTTGATAATTACTTGTGAGCTTACTTCTTTTACTTATGTCTTTTCTTCTTAGCTTATTATATCTTTCATCAAGTCTATTATCAAAAACACAAGAGACACAAATTTAGGCTCTTCAAGCCAGGGCCAAAACCTCTCCCTCTTGGAGAGGAAAACCCACAAGAAATTCATCTTATAGACTTTCAGATGACAAGTACCATGACCATGACACAGACCTTTAACCTTTATATGCCTTCAAGACCTTGTCACTGCTTCGTCAATGACTCCTTGAGCTGATCCTTCTTTCTTGCACCTTCCTGCACCGATCTGCACCATTCAGCACCAGCCTTAGAGAACTCAGTCTCTAGTCTTCGATTTCTCCTTTACCTTGGATTCTTCTTGGTTTCTTCTTATCTAACTTTTATGTCCAAGACAAATGACTTATAGACACATGACTTATAGACACCATAGTCATTGTCTCTCCAAGGTATATAATCCACCCAGGTGTTCCCAGAGTATGACCTTCTTGGACTATTATTCTCTTGGGTAGCCAACCCTCAAAGAATATCAGTCCCTGACTACACTTATCTTGAATGCCCTATTACATTCTCAAAGAGTATCGAATGCCAAATGATTACCCAATCCTCCATTCTGTCTTCTAGGTCAAGACCAAAATGATGTGTCTATCCATTCTCTCCACATGGCCTTCATTGAGACTTACAGCTATTAGTCCTGGTCTTGTGCATGACACATGTATTAGAGAATCATATACGTCACTTCCTCGTAACTTAGAGAGGACATACTTCAAGTTTCTTCCAAGTAAGAAAATTATCACTAGGCTCCTTCTTAACCAGGGACCTGCAGCAGCAATAGTGAGACACCCAGCTGCTCATGAAGAATTCCTCCCCTCGATGTCATGGATTTCCATATTGAGGAATCTTCAATTTTTTGGCTCCATAGGTTACAAATCATCCATCACTTTCATCTACGAGTCATATCAACCATCAGAAAGTGATCAGTCTTTCTCATCTGTTCCACCTTTATGCCATGCTGCTTTCCTTCGAACCATCCCCCAAGGATCTTACATCCTTCCACATGATTGGCAGCCTTGCATAAACTCATCCAGATAAACATATCCATAAGAACTTTTAAATCAAAAGTTGACTTAGTGATGATATTTCACCATGACATCTTCTTGTAGGCATCAACATCCTTTATTCAGATTGACACATCTCCTAAAGATATGTGTTGTCAAGGGTCTTCTTCTTTACCATACTTCTATCAGAGTCCACATATCTTCCCAGGAGGTCTCCTAGTCAAATCTTCTTGGCTTCCAGATGATAATTGCCTCTTGTTGTGCTTCATGATCTCTTCCATTCTTTCTCCAAACAGCGTCATCCCCAGGAACTTCCAGTATCCAGTTCCTTGTTTGTATACAACCACCTCATATTCCATATGAGGACATATTTAAATTCATCTGTTAGCGGCAACATGTGCTTCAGAAGAGATTTTCGTTTCATAGAACATAGAAGTTCATCACCTGCAACCACATGACATGACTTTAGAATATCCAGTGTCAGCATATATGTACCTCATACTTTTTCCTAGAATGAAGAACTTCATTCCCTTGATCTGCTTCATCAATATGTCATCATATCCTAATCCCATAATTATGTAACATAGAATTCTCGATGAATCCTTTTTTTCTTTCTTTCTAACCAGTGAATCCATAGAGAACTCCATTAGAAAATGTCAGCACCTGTTTCCATATTGATTATTGAATGATGACCCTTGATCTTGATGACCACCTTCCATCAATGTTGTTTATCAGTGAGGTTTCTAAGAGCTCTTTCTTCAAGTGCTCCTCCCATGCTTCTATCATGATGCTTTTAATATACATTGCTTCCTATCATACTATTTTACAACCAACAGAAATCACTTAAAGAGAAAGATGATCTTAATCATAATAGAAATCTTTCGCTTCTTTCTTAGATTTCTTTGTATCAGGTTCTTCCCTTACATCTATGACATGGGCTTCTTCCTTTTTCCTCTTTTCCTTTCTAGATTTAGGACAATCCCTTTTATAATGCCCAAGTTCATACATCCAAAGCATCATACTTTGTCCATATTTCTTCTTTTATTCTGAGGACCAAATTTTCCGAATCTTTCTTTCTTCCTGGACATGGCTGCAAAGGCTTGATTCCCTTCATTTGATCCTGTATCAACTTTGGATTTTAATCTTGTTTCCTCTATTTTACATAGAGACCATAAATTGTGGAATGGTGTTGCTTCTTTCTTCCTGTATAAGCTTGAAGTGAAGTTTCCCCATTCTTCCGGTAGAGTATTCAGCACCACTGTAGTCATCTCGCTATCAAACATTACTTCTCCCAATTCCTGCAGTTGGTCTCTTATTTCCGAGATCCTCATAAAATATGAAGTGACTCCTTCCTCTCTTGACAACTTCATCTTGTATAGTTATTGTCTCAGAGAGATTGCTTCTCCCGCAGTACTCACAAAGAATAGCTCCACCAGTTTCTCATATATTTCTTTTGCAGTTTTCAGTTTTGATACATAGGGTATGAGTAAGTCCTTAATGGATTCTATGAGAATCCTCTGGGCTCTGATTCTCCTTTCATGTACTTGGCATGAGCTGGAGCATCTTCTTTTGAGGGTTGAATTGTAGATCCTTCGATGTAGCCCATAACTTCGTCTTCAATTAGATTCAAATCTGTCCTCTTCTTCCATTCACTAAAGTTTGATGATCCAACCAATTTGTTGCTCTCTTTGCAATAAGTCATTTTGACAGATTTAGATAAGGTCATAGATACTTACTTGAGTAGAGTGATTTCCTCCCTCTGGCAGCTTCCTTGATGATGATGAAGATGAAGTCAGGAACTTCCTCTTGGATTTAATTCTTCAATGTAGGTGTTCTTGGATCCTTGATGATAAAGGATGTCTCCAAAAAGATGATGTCTCTTCCAACAATGTCTTGAATATAAATCTTTGATGGCAAAGATTATTTCCTTGATGAGTGGATCCTTTGAATGAGATTGAAGATCTTTTAAATGGCTTGAGAATCTTCCTTGCAAACTGATTTGATTTTTCAACGTAGACTTTGACCTTGACTTTGATTCTTGCTTCCTTGAGTGCCTCCTTGCTAAGTAGCCCTTGTCTTTAGCACCTTTGCTCTGATACCATGTTGAGAATTTGGTAGGGCGGTGATTAATTCAAATTCTCTACTTGATAATTACTTGTGAGCTTACTTCTTTTACTTATGTCTTTTCTTCTTAGCTTATTATATCTTTCATCAAGTCAATTATCAAAAACTCAAGAGGCACAAATTTAGGCTCTTCAAGCCAGGGCCAAAACGTCTCCCTCTTGGAGAGGAAAACACACAAGAAATTCTTCTTATAGACTTTCAGATGACAAGTACCATGACCATGACACAAACCCTTGACCTTTAATGCCTTCAAGACCTTGTCACTGCTTTGTCAATGACTCCTTGAGCTGATCCTTTTTTCTTGCACCTTCCTGCACTGATCAACACCGTTCAGCACCAGCCTTAGAGAGCTCAGTCTGTAGTCTTCGACTTCTCCTTTACATTGGATCCTTCTTGGATTATTCTTATCTAACTTTTATGTCCAAGACAATGGTACATATTTTTGTACCTATTCTTTACATGCAGCCCTAGATTGTACTCATAACAGGCCTTCTTCACAATGTGTAGATATCCCTCTCTTGTACTATATACTTCACTTGAGCATCCCTTACCTAAATCTTACCTGGCATTTTAGTATTCCTATCCTCGACAGCCATGTCAAAGCTCAATGTGCCACTTGCCATTCTATATATCTTCATTTCTTTGGAGATATCTACACGTTGTGTTGGAAATGGCACCATCTTCTGACCACAAGTGAAAAAGCCATCCATGACCTCAACATCAAATAAGAAACCACAAGAGTAAGAAAATTCGGGGTTCAGGAAGATCCCTGCAGCATGAATGGGACGATGGAGTGTCTTGTTCCATTGCTCATCAATCACTTCTCATACAAGAAGTTGTTTCTGAAACCCCTCATACCCCTTATCTTCATAGTAGCTTCGAATGAATTCTTTGTGTTGAGAATTTGGAGGGCCAGAGATTAATTCAAATTCTCTTCTTGATAATTACTTGTGAGCTTACTTGTCTTATATTCTTTAGCTTATTTATTCTTTCATCAACTCAATTATCAAAACACGCGAGACACAAAAATTAGGCTCCTAGAGCCAGGGCAAAACCTTTCCCTCTTGGAGAGGAAAACCCAAAAGAAATTCTTCTTATAGATCTTCAAATGACAAGTACCATGACCAAGACTCAGACCCTTGACCTATGACTGTCTCCAAGACCTTGATACTGCGGCTGATCCTTCTTTCCTTCATCAACCTGCACTGACCTTTCTTTTATGAACTGTGAGAGAGAAGGTAAATTATAGATTTACCTTCCTCTTTTTTTTTTTGTCCGATCCAGCAATGACCCTTAACTTTCGCATCCATGTTAGGCCTTCACAGAACATTGCATCTGCAGAGAACACATACCAGATTCCGACATAGATTGTAGGTGCATATTAATGTGTTTGCCCGAATCTCTTCTTTAGACTTGACATCAACATTCATCATAGTGATCCACATACATTCATCATAGTGATCCACATACATTCATCATATTGATCCGCATACATACATCATAGTGATTCACATACATACATCATAGTGATCCACATACATATCATCATAGTGATCCGCATATATACATCATAATGATCCGCATTCATATCATCATAGTGGTTCGCATATATATGTGATAGTGATCCGCATACATTCACTGTTATACCATAAATAAATCCGTATTTCTTCCTGAACTTAACACTGTTTTACCTCAGAGAGAAACCACTCTTATTCACCACACTTCTTCACAAAGGAATCCGCACCTTTTGTTACTCAGAATTGTCTGCACAACTTGATCATAAATAGGCCGCATAACAAGATATACATAGGGACAGTTCTACTGTCTTTAGGCCGACCATTCATTGAGCTTGAAGGCTGACTTGTCTTGCTGTTGAAGGTCGACTTTAGGAGCATGTTTGAGCTTATCTTTCACTGTAGATTTGAGGGCTGACATAAGCTATTCTTCCATGGTTTCTTTGACATAGTCTTGGAGCATTCTCTAGACTAGATTATTCATACATATGAAACCTAAATATATTTATACCTAGAAGACAAAAATCCTAATAGACATCAAGAAGAAGTCTATTAACCTGTAGTAAAATCTTGCTCATGAAACCCATGAAGCAAGTACAAAAAAATACATTTTATTATCTTTGTCTTCTTCTTTACATAAATCCATAATTACATAGTCAATATGAAGACCGATCCTAGATACACTTTTCAACACTCCCTCTTAACTAGGGAGGTATTCATATAGGTACATGGTCACTTTCAAACTGAAGAATCTCATAAGAAGAATCAGATTGGTAATCGCATCTGTATAGCATCATATCAACCAACATTGTCCTAGCGCAAGGCCTTGACTAACAACCCCATCTCTCAATGAGACAATGGGCTACAATACTGGCGAGACACATGACTTATAGACACCATAGTCATTGTCTCTCCAAGGTACATACTCCACCTGGGTGTTCCCAAAGTTTGACCTTCTTGGACTATTATTCTCTTGGGTAGGTAGCCCTGAAAGAATATCGGTCCCCGACTACTCTTATCTTGAATGCCCTAACACATTCTCAAAGAGTATCGAATGCCAGATGATTACCCAATCCTCCATTTTGTCTTCCCAAGTGAAGACCATAATGATGTGTCTATCTCTCCCTCTCAGCTAGGGAGGACCTATTCTACATGGGAATGTACTCATTCCTGTATAAGGAATGTACCTAAGCTCATTCTTAGGAATTACCCAGTTTCTTAATCACCAGACTCCCTCTCAATCTGGGACCTGCAGCAACAATGGTGATACACCTAGTTGCTCATGAAGAATTTCTCCCCTCGATGTCATGGATTTCGATCTTTGAGGAATCTTCAATTTTAGCTCCATAGGGTATAGATCATCAATCACTTTCATTCATGAGTCATGTCATCTACCAAAAAGTGATCCATCTGTCTTTCTTATCTGGTCCACCTTATATGCCATGCTTCTTTCTTTCAAATCATCTCCAAGGATCATACATCCTTTCTCATGATTAGTAGCCCTGCACAAATTCATCCAAATAAACATATACATATGAACTTTTAAAACAAAAGTTACCTCAATGATGATCTTTCACCATGACATCTTCCTGTAGGCATCGACATCCTTTATTCAGATTGACACATCTCCTAATGATATGTTTTTGTCAAGGATATTCTTCTTTACCAGAATTCTATTAGAGTCTACATATCCTCCCAAGAGATATTCTAGTCACATCTTCTTGGCTTCCAGATGATAACTACCTCTTGACATGGTTACACTTCATGAAATCTTCCTTTCTGCAGATTTCATTCCCAGGAACTTACAGTTTCCAGTTCCTTGCTCACATACAACCACCTCATATTCCATATGGGGATATTTTATGTTGATTTCATCTGTCAGTGCACTGTGAGAGATCCTCCTTCATAGATCATACTTTTAAATATAGAAGTCCATTACTTGCAACCATATGACATGACTTCACAACATCCAGTGTCAACATATAAATATATATACACCTCGTACCTTTTTCCTTTGAGTCATCCTGTAGCAATATCACTAGAATGAAGAGTTTCATTACCTTTACCTGTTTCATCAATCTGTCATTACATCCCAGAATTTTGTAGCCTAGAATTCTTGATGAAACTGTTCTGCTTTCTTTCTAATCAGTGAATTCATAGAGAACTCCATTAGAAAATGTCAGAACCTGTTTCCGTGATGACCCTTGATCTTGATGACTACCTTCCATCAGTATTGTTGTCAGTGAGGTTTTCCAGGAGCTATTTCATCAAGAGCTCTTGCCATGCTTCGATCATGATGCTATATTTCTTCCTATCATACTATATTACAACCAACAAAAATCACTTAAAGGAGAAGATGATCTCAATCATAGTGGATATCCCTCGCTTCTTCTTTCTTAGATTTCTTTGCATCAGGTTCTTCCCTTATTTCTGAGACATGGGCTTCTTCCCTTTCTCGTCCTTTTTAGATTTAGGACAATCTCTTTTATAATGCCTAACTTCATTACATCCAAAGCATCACACTTTGTCCCTGTTTCTTCTTTTATTTTGACGACCAAATTTACCGAATCTTCCTTTCTTCCTGGAAATGGCTGCAAAGGCTTGATTCCCTTCACTTGATCCTGTATCAACTTTGGCTTTCAATCTTGTTTCCTCTATTTTACATAGAGACCATAAATCGTGGAATGGTGTGCCTTCTTTCTTCTCGTATAAACTTGAAGCGAAGTTTTCCCATTCTTCTAGCAGAGCATTCAATACCACTGTAGTCATCTCAGTGTCAGACATTACTTCTCCTAGTTCCTACAGTTGATCTTGGAGAGATTGCTTCTCCTGCAGTACTCACAGAGAATAGCTCCACCAATTTCTCATATATTCCTTTTGATAATTCTAGATTTCATACATCGGAGATGAGAGAGTCTTCTATGGATTCTGTAAGAATCCTTTGGGCTCTTATATCTCCCTTAATGTATTTGGCATGACTTCATTGTCCTTTTCTTCCATGCAGGAAAGTTTGAAACCCTAACCAGTTTGTTGCTTTCTTTGCAAAGAAGACATTTTGATGGATTCGTATGAAGTCATGAAGATACTTGCTTGAGTAGATGCTTTTCTTCTTCTATCAACTTCCTTGTTGATGAAGATGATGGCAGGAACTCCCTCTTAGATTGACTTCAAAGTAGGTGATATTGGATCCTTGATGATCAAGGATTACTTCAAAATGAAGATGTCTTCAATAGTGTTGGTGTTGGGGGGGAGGGGGAAGGGAGGTGCTTGGTGATGTGTCTTCCAACAATGTCTTCAATATCAAGAATCTTTAATGTCAAAGATTTCCTCCTCGATGTGTGGATTCTTTGAAATAAGGTTGAAGGTCTTCTTGAGGTGGCTTGAGGATTTCCTTGCAAACTGATTTGACTTTTGAATGTGGACTTTGAATTTTGCTTTGATGCTTTCTAGAACACTGATTTTTGATCCTTGAGTGTCTTATTGTCAAATAGCCCTTTGTCTTTAGCACCTTAGCTCTGATTCCATGTTGAGAATTTAGAGGGCCAAAGATTAATTCAAATTCTCTTTACTTGAGTTACTTATATCTTCTCTTCTTTAACTTATTTATTCTTTCATCAAGTCAATTATCAAACACACTAGAAACAAAAATTAGGCTCCTAGAGCCAAGGTGAAACCTCTCCCTCTTGGAGAGGAAAACCCGAAAGGAATTCTTCTTATAGATCTTCAAATGACAAGTACCATGACCAAGACTCAGACCCTTGACCTATGAATGTCTCCAAGACCTTGATACTACTACTGATCCTTCTTTTCTTCATCAACTTGCACTGAAATTTCTTTTATGAACTGTGAGAGGGAGGGTAAATCATATATTTACTTTCCTCTCTTTTTTTTTTTCTTATCCAGCAATGACCCTTAACTTTTGCATTCATTTTAGGCCTTCACATAACATTGCATCCGCAGAGAACACAGATTAGATTCCGACATAGATTGTAGGTGCATATTAGTGTGTTTGCTCGAATCTCTTCTTCAGACTTGACAACAACATTCATCATAGTGATCCGCATACATATCATCATAGCGATCCGCATATATACGTCATAGTGATCCGCATACATTCACTATTATACCATAAATAAATCTGCATTTCTTCCTTAACTTAACACTATTTTACCTCAGAGAGAAGCCACACTTATTCACCGCACTTCTTCACAGAGGAATCCGCACCTTTTGTTACTTAGAACAGTCCACACAACTTGATCACAAATAGGCTGCAGAACAGGATATATATAGAGACAGTTCTACTGTCTTTAGGCCGACCATTCATTGAGCTTGAAGGCCGACTTTAGGAGCATGTTTGAGCTTATTTTTCAGCGTAGATTTGAGGGCTGACATAAGCTATTCTTCCACGGTTTTTCTGACATAGTTTTGGAGCATTCTCTAGACTAGATTCTTCATACATATGACACCTAATTATATTTATACCTAGAAGACAAAACTCCTACTAGACATCAAGAAGAATTCTATTAACCTATAATAAAATCTTGCTCATGAAACCCATGAAGCAATTACAACAAAATACTTATTATAATTTTTGTCTTCTTCTTTACATAAATCCATAATTACATAGTCAATATGAAGACCGATCCTAGTTACACTTTTCAACACTTTGGCCCTATCCATGGCCTCATACAAGTAGCCCATTGCGGACTTCTCTCCATCAAACTAATCCGAGAACCTTTACCAAAGGTTCAGTAATGCTGCACACCTCTTGCACTCCCGCCCAGAAGCTTCCCTGATATGAAACTAACCTACATATGGCCTCTCCCTCTGGTTTGCGGCTATATGTCAAAGCACGCTACTCCTCTGAAATAAACATTCTCTTCACATCCCACATAGAATTAATGAGGGATTGAAGAGATATGAAACTAGTGGAAATCCGTGTAATGGCAGGGCGCACCAACTTCTTGTTGTTGGTGAATGTTCTCATCAAATGAAGCATAGATGCATGATTATATATAAATTTTGTAATGCTCTTTGATGATTCAACAATATCTTTGAAAAAAGTAATTTTTCCTATGTCTTCCAACATCAAATCAATGTAGTGTGCCACACAAAGGGTTCAAAATTTGCTAGGATGCCTCTCCATAAGCATCTTGCCAACAACAACATAATTTGTTGCATTGTCTGTTATGACTTGAACAACATGTTTTGGACCCATCTCCTGAATGAACACATCCAATAAATCACATGATAATCGTGCATATCTGACATATGCAGATGCATCAACATATTTCATAAACATTGTCCCCTTGAGACAACTGACCAAGAAGTTAATAAGGGTTCTACCCTTTTGATTAGTCCAACCATCTGACATCACATTGTATCCTGTGACTGCCCATGATGCCCTTAACTCATCCAATCTTTTGGTGCAGTCAACCTTTTCATTTTGAAGAATGCACCCTCTATAGTCATCATATGAAGGGGCTTTGTACCCTGGGCCAACAACAACAATATTATCAACTGCACCTGGTAAAAGGGATTGTTTCTGGCAAGACTGAAAGGAATATCACTCCAAAGAAAAAGCTTGCCCAACAACTTGTCAGCTTCTTCCTTCTCCATTTTTTTAATAATTGAGGAAATAGATGGTTGTGCACCAAATGTGGTTGTAGGAGAAAAATATGATGAGGAAGCTACGGGGTTGGGTGTAGAAGATGTTGATGGTGAAGAACCACTACCACTTTCACGGTCACCTCCAAATCCTGACACTGCACCCCTTGCTATTTGACTCCTTAGAGCTGTCTTGGTAAGTTTAGTTGTTTCTATTCCTTCCAATGATTTGAGGGCTCTCCGGATGATTTCTGGATTGGTATTTGTGCAAGGCTCTACCTCATGTCCAGGAACTTGTGCAAGGTGGTACTTCAATCTGTATACCCCCACTATCATGTGGTGCCCACATAACTTGCAAGTCAAATTTGATCTGTCAAACCCCCCATCAGATTCACCAAATTCCCACATAGGGTCCAATTTCTTTGGCATGTTTGTAAATTTGTTGAACTCTTGAGTTTCACTATAAGATGAAGTTTGATCTTTGAAATTTGAACCTAGGGCACAAGAAGAACTACAAGTTAAAAAATAAAAATAAAATTTACAATTTTACATACAACATTTTGAATTTTTCACCAAAAAAAAACCCCTCAACTCAATGCAACAATAATGGCAAAAAATTCACATTCAAAACTAAGCGAAAATAATGGAAAGAAACTAGGGGCACAAGAAGAAATGAAAAAAATAAATCTAACAACCAAATTTTTTCATTTTGACCAAAATAAACCCTCTCCACTCAATGCAACAAAAAAAAAAAAAACACAACCAAATGCAAACAAAAATCATGGAAAATACATGGGTGATAGAAACCCATGGAAAAACAAGAAAAAAAATGGTCAAATTTGATGCCCATACTTGGAAACCACGCTTTGCTGAAGAAACTTGGTCCAAACTTGAATTTTGTTGGCTTGGGATGCTAAATTCCTTCACTTTTCTCCTCTCTTGCCCTTGTAGATGACTTCTCCTCCTTAGCTCTCTTTCTTGTCCTCTGTCTGCAAAAATGACAAAAAAAAAATCGAATTTGCAACTTATTAGGTCGCTGTTTGACAGACCCACGATTTTTACTCGTCGAATTGCGATTTTTTCATAAAAATCGTGTTTTTTCACGATTTTTTGAAAATAAAAAAATCGCCGATAAAATCGTGATTTTTTGAAAAAATCGCAATTTTATCGCGATGTTCGCTTCATTGATCTTCTGTTGGCACTTCAATTAGAAGTATCAAGTTTATCCTTCTGAATTCTATGCTCAACAGAGGACATCCCTGCAAGGATCTAATAATATTGGCATGCTGATGGAGTTGATTGAGGGAAGTAACTTATTGCGTTTGGAAAGTATCCATATGGGCTGGTAAGTCTCTGCAAGAGGCAAGAGGGTGCAACAATGTTGACCTTTTGCTCAGGTTTTTAGTGATAAAAAAACCAGACATATGGCCCTGAGTAGGACAAAACAACAATGTTGAAAGGAAAGTCCTTTCCATCATTTAAATGCAAGAGAGATCTTGTTTCATTCAAGCTTTCAGAAGCATAGCCCGGGCGTTGCTGTTGCACATAAGTGTGTTGTTAGAAAATTACATTAAAAACTAATAACAATGACAATGGATTGATCAGAGGTTGTAATGACAGACCACAGGTTTTTCAAAGTGGTAAGAGACCTCCAAAATCCAGTGGACTCCTGTACACTGATACTTTGAAGAGTGCTTTCGTACAAGAATTCAATTCACAGAAAACTGTCAGAATTGGAAACTTTCAATAGGGTTTTCTCTAGGAGTCCAATGCTCGGAGATCAAGTCTTTAATGGCAGAAAAATGGGAAATGCACTTCATTCAAAAATACGATGAAGAAAATCAGCTGACACCATTAGAAAAATGCGACAAGCATTGATAATATATTCAATGCTTTATTGCAGTGGATTTTTAAGTGATACATTGACCTCAAATTTCTAATGAAAGCGATTTATCAAAAGTCAAGACTCAAAACCACTTATCAAAAAAACAATGTCAAAACCACATAAACTTGACCTGTGGCATCTGCAAGAAGGAGGAGTTATGAAGATTTGGGTTCAAAATACCTGAAAAAGGTAAAATATAAAACTTGAAATGTGGAATATTGGTTAAATTATATGACTTCTTTTTTTTCTTTTGTGCCATATAAATGCTAAATAAACTAGTCCAAGTGTAGCCATTGAAGGCAATTCAACCGTAGAATAATCAGTGCAGGAAAATACATAATGAGAATAGCAGTTTATGAGTATTCTCTGTATATCTCAACAATGAGGCTTCTTTGATCTTTCCATAGATAAGGTTTGGAAATCAGCTACATATTATTGTAATTCAGAAAGGAGCTAACTTCATCAACATCCACAGTGAATTTTTGAGAAGGATTATTGCCAGGGGCAGCTGAAAGGGGAATATTACATTTCTGAGTTGTTGCAAGATAATGGAAACTGAGGTTGCTAGTGGCTTATCTGTCTTACACTTATTTTATCACAGTATTTTGCATAAAGTTATGGTGCTTTGCATATGCTGAATTGTCGTTTTTACACGATCTTATCTCCCTATAATAGTATAATCTTATAATAAGTCTCCATTGTTAGTGACATTTCCTCATACCTTCTAGTATCTTAGTGTGATTTTTAAATATTTTATCTGCTGAAACACAGGCTCAAGATAAAAAATACACAAAGGATGTTATAGGATGTTAAAAACACTTGTTTATCTTGATGCAAGTTCTTCCATGCAAAATTCAAATATATAAGTTCAAGGAAAGAGGCAAATCTAGAAACCGACAGTGGGGATTCGATGAAGAGCTTGATGATACATATGAACACAAATGTTTAACAAGTTAACAATTAATATCTTGGTATCTAACTGGAATATCTGATCCCAGTTTATAGGGTTACTGACTTCATGCCATTTGAAATTAATTTGGTGGCTTTCTATTGTTCAATCAACCTCTTTGTTGAAGGAGGCTAGTTAACATCAAGACTTCCATTTTTTCCATTTATCTGTTTGTCATTTGACAGGAACAAAAGAAAATGGTTCATCTCATCAGCTGTGACAGTAAACATGGTTTTGGTTTTCTTAACTGATGTGCCTTTTCCTTCAATGATAATACAAGGCCTGCAAATGTACCAGGTATGCTTGCTTGGTTGCTGAACCGGATTATCATACTGTGGAATATGGAATGCATGGAATGTCTGAAAACAAGCTAGCTGGCGTTGTGGATGTTACAGCATATGCAGACAAGGATATTCTGTGCCATTTAGAAGGAGCAGAGGAATATCTGTATGTGAGTGGGATAGCTGTCAGTGAGAACTACAGGTAATTGTCACCATAACATTCTCATTCAGTATTTGCTTTGTGATGGTCTTGTGGAGAAACATTTGACTTTTGTGTAATGCAGGAGAAGAAAGGTAGCGACACTTTTGCTTAAAGGGTGTGATTTTCTGGCATTTCTCTGGGGTTTTGATTATCTAGTCCTACGAGCTTATGTAGATGATGTTGGAGCGAGGACTCTGTATGATAGAGCAGGCTACAAGGTTGTCTCTAAGGATCCACCCTGGATAAGTACTTGGATAGGGAGAAGACAACGCATCCTTATGGTAAAAAGAGCATCAACTGAAAATTTGCAAGGATAGAATAGCATGCCAGTGTACTTTTGAACGAATGTCTAACAAGGACAAGAGTTCATTGCCTATATAAAAGTATCTTGGTCAATGCAGGCCTCCATGGTCAAGTTTGAAAATATGGGTCATATGTTATTATTGATGTCAATGTTAATAGGTTCTTGTATTGAAAACAGATGTTGCATGCTGATATCCTGGCATATTAAAGTAGTAAGATCATCTCTGACTTTGTGCAGTTCAACTTATTTATTTAGACCTAGCATTGAAAGTCATTAGGGAGTTCTGGTATCTGTCTTGCTTCTTGGGTCTCGATCTCTATGTTTCTGCCCATGCATAAGCACAGAGCCTGTGTACATGCCAACGTGGTTGGTTTGTGTTAAATAGGGTTCTGTCCATCGCCCATGTTTATGTCTATACAGAAACTTATATTGCATTTCTTTTAAGAGGTATTCAAATCTTCATATTGCTCAAAATTTTCCACATGACGAGTAATACTTACAGGTCTATGTATCTGGAGTCTGGACTTATACACAATGTCAACATTTGTAAGCTTGTCTCAATAACATCAGAGTGTGCTGATCAAGTCTCTTCAATTTGATAGAAGAAATAAGATTTGAGAGTGCAAGCTTCTGTGATCCATAACATTTTAAATTCTAAATCTTCCGGGAAATCACATGAGAAATTTTGGAACCAAAATTTCTCATGTGATTTCCCGGAAGATTTAGAATTTAAAAAGAAATAAGAGTTAGATGCTATTCATAAGCTGGTTCATACTGCAATTGCAATGTACATCTACAAGATATTGCTTGAAGCCTCCCTCTTGGATTGAGACACCTAAGAACAAATTATTTTATCGCAGATCAAAGTCCTGGAAAATATATATAGTGAGTTTATTTTTGGAAGCACTACAAATGACATCATTGTGTATTTGGGAACAAGATTGAATAATGTAGTAATGCAATATTCAATTCCAAGACTGAATGATGTTATACAACTTACTCTTAGATACGCTGAAGGACATCACAGTTGGGGAGTGTTGTTGGTGGTCAAAATTGCAGTGCAATGCTTCAGGAAAATAATATGAAACCGAGTTGGTCATATACATAGGTCCTGTTACTCGCCACCAGTGGGTGACCCCATAGGAGAAATTTTCTCTTAGATTTGTCTTCATCCAGCAGCCAGTAGCCCTGACAATCACTAGTGTATCCAATGTGCATCAGTTTATCTTCGCTCCCTGAGCCAATCGTATTTCTCCTCGCCCATCTGTTGAGAGCGTATGTTTAAAGGTGGGCCATCCAATCCTTCATTGTGCAATTGGGTGCTTATGCTTGTTTTTCCTTGGGCACACTTAGGTATGGATTATTGGGTGACTTGGAAGAAGGAAGAGTTTCAACTATAGTCTTGTTCCCTCACATTAAATGGTTGATAATCCTCAATCCTAGTCCCGTGGGATCTCCTCGATTGGTCTATAGCTTTAGGATGGACAATGTTACCACTCAAACTAGTAGGAGGCCTAAAAGAGACTCCTAAATGGACAACTGCTAGGTCAAGGGCAACGATGGAGACATAACCCACTGTCACCTCAGCTAAGACTCCGTACGCTTTACAAAATTTCATCGATGGGAGGAGGCCCGATATATAGAAAGTCACCTATGAAGGATGGATCAACAAATGGATATGAAGTGACCTCAATGACCCTTTCCCTAGAAGAAAGTTAAGAATAGAGCTTGCTTGGTCTTTAAGAAAGGTACGAGGCTTTCTAGTAGAAAGATGTGAGGATTTAAGGGCTAGGTTAAGGGGATGTAACTTGTAAAGGAGTTTCCAAATCCCTAAAATCCTTGCAAAGCTTGGATTCTTGAATTGTCTTTGATAAGAAATGAGACTACACGGGGCTAAGTGGACCCAACCTAGGTTAAGGGGAGGGAGCTCATCAACCAATGATGATCTTAACCCAAACAAGGAAGGGGAAAGGATCAAAGCAAGAATTTCCACTTAAAATGATCCTATGATGTTATGCCCCTATATTACTGGTGTAGCCCCTTATTGTTGTTAGTGTAACCCCCTTATTGTTATTGTTGTACCCCTGTAACCCCCATATTGTTATTATTGTGCCCTTACATTATTATTGTTAGGCCGACTAGGATTATATTGTGACCTCACAGACTCCTATATATAGAAGGAGGTTTTGTCATTTGTATCATCCAAGAATTGTTCATTTATGTAATGTAAAGGGCGTTGCCCCTTTGAAGTGGCTTATTTCTAAGGCGTTGATCTCTCTTTTCTTCTATTTTTAGAGCTGGTTTCATAACATTTGGTATCACAGTTTTGGATTCTAGGGTTTCGCTGCTCCAAACAGGTCATCGTGGCATTTTTTCTATAACTTTTTTTCTACAAAGGTTCAAAAGCTGAAATTTTTACCACAAGAAGCCGAAATCCTGAGGAACTTCGTGTAAGAATTTTAGATCTTGGTTCGAAACAATTTCGAAGATATGATCTGTGGAAGTTAGGGTTTTTGCAGGCTCCCAAATTTCATCTAAAAGAGGTGACCTTGGGAAAATCGTCATAACTCTCTCTCTGAGCATCAGATTTGAATTCTGTAAAAAGTGGTTGAAAGTACATAGACTGTAGTTTCCCGTGTATCAATTTTAGAGCCGAAGGAGGAAAAAATGACACGTGGCATGCCGTACAAGTTTGCTCTACTAAACCAGTCCATAATTAGGTCACTGTGGGAGATTGGACATAACTTTGCCTTGAAGAATCCAAATCAGGTCAGAACTGTGGCATTAGAAAGAAGATTCGAGGGCTACTATAGGACCGAATTTCAGATATTGAAGATCCAAAATCACAGAGATAATTTAGTTTCAATATCGAGCTCCTCAAATGCAAGAAAACGGTGTGTATTTTTTTTTTTTCAAATTGCATAAGTCTTGTTTGAAAAATCAGTTTGAAGTGATTCCAAGGGTATATTGAAGCATAGATATCAGTATTGGGTTCTAAAATGCCCCCTAAAAAGAATTCAACACCCATTAAACCCTCAAAATACTCTACTATGACTCATGAAGATGAAGAAGTGCAACATGATATATCAAAATTACAAGAGCAAGTGCATAAAATTTCGCTCTCGCAAAGAACAACAAAAAATGAAATGGATGTTTTGAAGAAAGGCGTGGAAGCTAAGATGTATGGTTTGAAGAAGGGCATGAAGCTAATATCGATGGTTTGAAAAAAGGCGTGGAAGCTACGATGGATGGTTTGAAGAATGGTATGGAAGAAAAAATGGAAGGTTTGAAGGAAGACATGGAAGGTTTGAAAGAAGGTTTGACAAAGTTGATACAAGAAACAAGGTGCTGAATGCAAGGGCTACTCATCAAAGAAGACACTCCAGGAAACAAAGATCAAAGTTTGGGTTGAAGAATCAAATCAGTTTGCAAGGAAGTCTCTCAAGCTATTTTCAAGAAAGATCTTCATATCATTCAAAGGATCAACTTTTCCGGAAAATAATCTTTGCCATCAAAGATTTTCATTCAAGACATTATTGATTGAAGAGGACATCAAACATTCAAGAACAACTAGATTGAAGATTTTTATCTTAGAAGAAGCTCCTAACTCCTTCGTCATCATCAAGGAAGCTGCTGAAGGAGAAAGTCACTCACTCAAGTAAGTATCTATGACTTTATCTAAATCTGTCAAAATGACTTATTGTATAGAGAGCAACAAATTGGTTGGGCTATCAAACTTCAATGCATGGAAGAAAAGGATAGATATGAAGCTAATTGAAAATGAAGTTATGGGCTTCATAGAAGGATCTACAATTCAACCTCCAAAAGAAGACTTTCTAGCATATATCAAATACATGCAGGGAGACATAAGAGCCCGAAGGATTCTTATAGAATCCATAAAAGACTCTCTCATTCCCTATGTATCAAAGCTAGAATCCTCAAAAGAAATATATGATAAATTGGTGGAACTGTTCTCAAAAGGTTCTACAAAGGAAATAATATCCCTAAGAAAAAAACTATACAAATTGAGAATGTCAAAGGAAGGAATAATTCCATATCTGATGGAGATTTTCACAATACGAGAACAACCACTGAAGTTGGGAGAAGTAATGTCTGATAGAGAAATACTCACTATGGTACAAAATGTCTTACTGAAAGAATGGAGAGGTTCCACTTCCAGCATAGATGGGAGAGAAGAAGCCATGCCATTCCAAAGTCTAGGTAAGATAGAAGAATCAAGATTGAAAGAAGGATCACGAGAAGAGAATCAAGCCTTTGCTGCCATGTTCAGGAAGAAAGGAATATTTGGTAAATTTGGTCCTCAGAATAAGAAGAGAAATGTGGACAAAGCACGATGCTTTGGATGTAATGATCTTGGGCATTATAAACAATATTGTCCTAAATTTAGAAAGGACAAGAGGAAAAAGGAAGAAGCCCATGTCTCAGATATAAGAGAAGAACATGATACAAAGAAATCTAAGAAAGAAGAAGTGAGGGATCTCAACTATGATTAAGATCATCTTCTCCTTTAAGTGATTTATGTTGGTTGTAAAATAGTATGATAGGAAGCAATATATATTATAACATCATGATAAAAGCATGATAGGAGCTCTTGGTGTAGCAACTCCGGGGAAAACCTCTCTGATAACAATACCGATGGAAGGCAGTCATCAAGATCAAGGGTCATCATGGAAACAAAATTCTGGGATGTGATGACATATGAATAAAGTAGGTGAAGGGAATGAAACTCTTCATTCTAGTAAATCTACTACAGGATGACTCAAATGATAAAGGTATGAGGTGTGTATATATTTATATGCTGACACTGGATGCTGTGAAGTCATGTCATATGGTTGCAGGTGGTGAGCCCTGGTATTGCACCAAGAGTGCCGCAACTCCCAGGAATTGCCCTACTTTACTTTATCAACCCAGGGTTTGTACAAAATTGGAGGTGACAGTGCTATATACATAGAAGATGCATTCTGTTCATGTCATCCTCTTCTGCTTTACAAAATGGTGCTATTTCTAAGGGTTCTTAGTGAAGTCTGTCACACTTCAATGAAACTAAACTAAACGGCAGAAAGGAAATGACAGAAAGGAAGCTAAACTAAATTGTTGAAAATAAATGACAAGAATGAAACTAATTTATTTTGCAGAAAAGAAATGGCAGAAGGGAACTAATTTAACTTACTAAAAATAAGTGGCAGAAATGAAACTAATTTAAATTGCATTTAACTCGGAAAATCGGCTAAACACACCTTGCTCTACCTATCATGCTCTTATCTATGCAACTATTTATGACCTAATTCTAATTTGAAGAGATGTTGCTCGCAGTTTGGAGGAAAAAGGGCTAAAGAGGCTAATGGAGGGCTTAAACACATGAAATGAGGCTTAGGAGTGGAAAGAACGTTGTTAAAGCCTTATAAACCTTTATTATAGCACAAGAAATGATTTTGGAGCAGGAAAAACTCATAAGTGTGATGGCAGAGTGCGATGGAGGAAAAAAGTTGCGATATGCGATGTCGCAATCGCAATATTGCAAGTTTAAAGAGATAGCGGTAAATATTAACAGGGGCGAACTAAAATGTGCGAAGTACGATTTGCGATGCGGTAAAAGTTGCGGATTGCGATCTTCGATGTGGTAAGTTCTGCGAAGTGCAAAGTGCGACTAGTGACGTGGCAGAGTTATCGCATCGGCGGAATGAGCGGTAAGTGTTACGCGAAAAAGGTAAACGGTGCGATTTGCGATTTCGCAATATCGTAATCAGCAGTTGGAGCAGTAAGTACGAACGGAACAAGCTAAATGATGCGAAGTGCGATTTGCGATGGGCGATGTGGCTGTGGGACCAGCAAAGGAGTGCGATTACAATATCGCAATCGGCAAGAACGAGCGATAAGTGTTAAGGGAAAAAGCTAAATGATGCGAAGTGCGATTTGCGATGTGCGACGTGGCGGTGGGATTGACAGTGGAGCGCGATCGCAATATCGCAATCGGCAAGAACAAGCGGTAAGTGTTAAGGGAAAAAGGAAAAAGTTGCAATTTGCGAAGTGCGATGTACGGAGGCGGGAGACTTGAGGAGCAAAGATGGAGGTCATGTTCTAATGGGTTTGAATGGTTTTTCACGTGTTTTGCATAAAAAAGGTAAGGCAACCGTGAATGGAGAAAAACAAAGAAATAAGGCTTGAAGGGCTTAGTGCATTAGGAAAAAGGGTAAGTACAACGTTAATATGAAAAGAAAAGGAGGGGAATGGAGGTGTAAGAGCAGTGTTTAGATGTGAAGACAGAGATGGAAATTGAAGTGGAAAGGCGCCACAGAGCTGCTTTGGGGTGTTAACATTAATTCCTATAAAAAAACCTGCAGATTCATGCATGAGAATACAAAGAAGAATGCGTGATAAAGTAGTGAACAGAAAGCAGTTTTTTTGGGCCTGTGGGGAGGTCAACCCTACTCGAGCTCTATTGACAGAGATGAGAGGGGAAGGCTTGACCACAAATTTTGAATTTTTCCTCTACTCTATTACTCATAAGAAAATGAAGAACTACAACAACAAAATGAAAGCAAAGACTAAACAACAATGAAACTATCAGAAGCTAGCTAACTGTTCAAGAATAAAACTAAATAAATGGCAGAAACACAACTAGCTAAATGACAAAAAGGAAAGAATGACAACAACAGGGAAGCTGAGGCACATGGGTTGGGCCCTAACCCATAAGCCCAACTCTTTGGAACTAGATCAATAGAAAGTCATCTGAATACTCATTGCATTAAGAATACAGTGTTATTACATCTTGAAGGTCTTAAAAATAAAATCCTAATAACTTGCAGCAAAAGTTCTAAATGGAATCGAAGAATAAAATGGAGTCGACTAGAATCAACCCACTGGCTAACTAACTAACCCCTTCTTAGCTCTAGCTCTGCTCTATTATTCTACAGAGAAGCTACCAACAACTCCCTTGAAAATGGTGATTGAGTCCACTTTGACTCCAAGTAAACATAGATTGAGTGCCCTTCGTCTTCAGTTGCATGGCTGCCTCTTGGAATTCGATTTGCTGGAGACTCCAAGTCAAGTATGGCTTAAGTGCACTTGGTCTTGAGTTGCTTGGCTGCCTCTGGAATTCGAATTGCTAGAGGGGGATATCATGAGGATCCTTTGGTTGCCTTTGAGAGTTAAGGAGGGTGGACAATCCCCTTGAATCTCTCCAAGATTTCTCCCTAATTTCCTGATGTTGTGCTCATTTATTCTCCAATCCTGATCTTCCAATGGTAGAGAGCAAGTCCCTAAATCATCTGCTTCTCCATATCTGTATAATCTGCCAAATATTCTCACAATATTCTACAAAAATAACCAATATTAGGCAAAAATATGCAACTGTCTTTAATCCTTCCTAAGAACATATTAAAGCATAAGAAAACATTATTAAGTGTAGAAGGAGAGATATAATATATCATTTTATGTGCATAAGGAAGGTAGATGGGCCTAATAAAGGTTAGATGGGCCTTATTTTATGTCTAATTTAGAGGCCCATCATCACCCCCTTAAACTGTTGCTCATCCTCTGAACAACTTATTCATCCTCCTTGCCTTATGGTTCTTCCTACATGATGGCTTATTTCATTTTCTATTTCTTGGGCCATGCGCTGCTCCCCCTGCTAATCTTCTTTCTATTCTGCTCGCATTTCTTTTTGTAGGTGCTACATGGAGGTCCTTAGGTGCCTTAAGAAAATCTATTTTGCATGCCAAGAGGTGGTGGGTCCACCTTTTATTCTATTTTTTTTCTTCTTATTTTCTTTCTTTTTTCCAACTTTTTTTATTGCATGCAAAATAAACTCAGAGTTTTTATTTTTATTTTATGTTCTGTTAACTGAGTTCACCTTTGGTTACCCCTTTGGCACTTGTCTTTTATTACAATGAACTGCTTACTACCCACTTTCTCAAGTCCTTTTTACTTTTGTTTTGTTTCTTTTCTTGGTGGAAAAAGTGAGGCTAGTTGCTAGATAAGGCTGAGGTTGCTCTGCTACTGATTTTGGTTATAAAAAACTTTTCTTCTCACACTTTTTAATGTTTTATTAAGCTAAAATAAATTCAAAGAAAGGGTTAGATGATTGCATACCTGAGCCTTACCATCGATTTGTTTTTGCATGTGATATCGAAGCTGCTGCTGAAGTTGCTTGTGGCGATCTGCTTGAAGTCCTTTGGAGCTTCTGAGCACATGAAGAGGAAGTCCAAGTTTGACTACCTTTGACTAAAGTGTTAACCAAATTTTATTTTTGTGCCAACTTGCTGTTTTTTGCTTGCAAATGTTGGAGAGCATTTGCATTCATTAGAGAGAGATACATGGAGAAATGCAATTATTATTATTATTATTTTTTTTGAAGGCCTACTAGCTGCCTTAATGAGGTTTTCCACTAGTATGTCTTCTTAGGTGCCTCAAAGGAGGTTTTCACCTATGATCTCTTATTTTATTTTTTCAACCCAATGACCGCCTCATGGAGGTTTTCAATCAGTGAGCCAATCTCAAACGCCTCAAAGAGGTTTTCATATGAGATTTTGTTCTTTCCCTTTTTTTCATTTTCCTACTCTACTTGAAAAAAACAAAACCTTTTGCAAGTATCAGAATACTTCCAATGGAGCCATGTACACATCAAGATGACAGATAAAATCATGTGCACACTTGGAATACATGCTTTGACATGTACTTGAATATGAGAGATGAATTGCTTTGACTGAGATTGTATCAAGTAATGTTGGAGAAGAGTGTGCTGCTGCAACTTAATGGATGTTTGGAACCATATGTCAATATAGTTGTGATGCCCCTGGTCCACTTGCTGAGTTGGATCACCTTGGATGCCCTCTTCTATTATGACATTCAAATCTTCCTCTTTTTGCTGATTGTTCTCTTGAACACATGGAGGAAACGCTGGTAAACATGAGGAAACTTTCTCAACATTTGATTTTGATGTTGGCTCTTCATCAAGTGCAGCCCTTGATCTTTTGATCTCCTCATTTGGATTTTCTTCTTCTTGATGTTGTCCTTCAATGACATTGAGAAAATCTCTTCTTTGCAATACCTTTCTTGAACTAAGATGCAGACCATTTAGATCAAGAGGATATGTTTGGTAGTGTTGTATCTCAACATTGTAAATGGGCTGAGATACTTCATGGTGTGGGTTTGGAAATGGTGGTACAGGTAGTTGAGTGGGGGTGGATATATGAGATGGATATGGTTGAGGCTGTGGTTGTGGTGGAGGTGGATGGTAGGGATAGCATGGAGTTGGGTATGGAGGATATTGAGGGAAATATTGAGGATGTTGAGGATTTTCCCAATAAAGTCCTTGCCAATCATGTTGCCAAGATTGGGTTTGAGGTTGAGATGGCCAAGGTTGCCAAGGAGGGAGTGTGCCCCAATTAGTTTGAGATGGATGTGAATAAGCTTCACATTGTGAAGTAGGTGCTTGCATCATATCAAGTTGACTATGCTGCCAGGGTCTCCTTGGAGCTACATAACATAGCTTCTTTGGTGATTGCCTTGCTCCATTGTTTTCTTGGTAAACTTCTTTAAACCCAAGGAATGATGAACAACATTTAGTAGCATATGATTATGCATGGATAACAAAAATATCAACATCTTCTTTTTGCTCATTTTGCATTCTTAACATTTCTACTTGTTCACTTAGATTGCTACGAATTTCTGTTTTAAAGTTATCAAGCAAATTTCCAAGTTCATCTTGCCTTACCAATGTTGATGGTGATTTACTTCCTCTTTCCCTTCCTCTTGATATGCGTTTGCATCTTTCACAAATTTCTTCAAATGACAATTGGTATACATCTCCTCTACTCATGAGATTAAGGAGATCAATCCACTCATCCCTAATTGTTCTAAGTAAGAGGATTTTTAGTGTGTCAAATCCTAGATGATGCATTTTTTCCCTCTTAACATTATACATGAATCTCTCGATTAGATCCTCAAGGCTCTCATCTTCTTCTTGGTTCATTCTAAAAATTTCTTCTCTAAGATTACAATCTTTATATTTTTCTAGGAATATCTTTTGCATATCATTCCATGATCTTATTGAATTAGTACCCAGACTCATGAACCATTTAAGAGCTCTATCCTTCAATGTTGCAGGAAACAATCTCAGTTTTTGAGTGTGTGATAAGTAGCCATAAGACCTACAAAGTATCTCAAATTCAAAGAGAAATGTTTCTAGTTCCTCTGTCCTCATACCATGGAAGTTGGGAAGGAAAGATGGAGGGATGTTCTTCATAGGTACACTGATATCCATATCTTGAATGGGAAACCCAATAAGATCTTCTTCATTGTCATCATATCCATCCATCTATTCTTCCTTCAAAGGTGTATGGTGATGTGGTTCTTACTGCACCACATGGTCAAGTGGGGGGGTTGGTGTTGGAGAAGTATTTAAAAAAAAAAAAATTGGAGTATCCCTACACCTATGAGGCATGAAAATCATATTTTTTTGTATTTTTCAATATTTAGGAAACAACATGAAAAAGGAAAGCATAAAAGAATGCTAAAACAGAATCAAAGCATCTACTAGACACCTCCCCGGCAATGACGCAAAAAAAGTGGTGAGCCCTGGTATTGCACCAAGAGTGCTGCAACTCCCAGGGGCTGCCCTACTTTACTTTATTAACTCGGTGTTCGTACAAACTTGGAGGTGACAGTGCTATATACACAACAGATGTATTCTGTTCATGTCATCCTCTTCTGCTTTACGAAAGGGTGCTATTTCTAAGGGTTCTTAGTGAAGTCTGTCACACTTTAATGAAACTAAACTAATTTGCAGAAGGGAAATGACAAAAAGGAAGCTAAACTAAATTGTTGAAAATAAATGACAAAAATGAAACTAATTTATTTTGTAGAAAATAAATGGCGGAAGGGGAACTAATTTAACTTGCTGAAAATAAATGGCAGAAATGAAACTAATTTAAATTGCATTTAACTCGACCTATCGGCTAAACACACCCTGCTCTACCTATCATACTCCTATCTATGCAGCTATTTACGACCTAATTCTAATTTGAAGAGGTGTTGCTCGCAATTTGGAGGAAAAAGGGCTAAAGAGGCTAATGGAGGGCTTAAACACATGAAACGAGGCTTATGAGTGGAAAGAGCGGGGTTAAAGCCTTATAAACCTTTATTATAGCGCGAGAAATGAATTTGGAGCGGCAAGAACTCAAAAGTGCGACAACGAAGTGCGATGGAGGACAAAATTATGCGATGTCGCAATCGCAATATCGCAAATTTAAAGGGATAGCAGTAAAGATTAACAGGAGCGAACTAAAATGTGCGAAGTGCGATTTGTGATGCGGTAAAAGTTGCGTGTTGCGATCTGCAATGTGGTAAGTTCTGTGAAGTGCGAAGTGCGACGAGTGATGTGGCAGAGTTATTGCATTGGCAGAATTAGCAGTAAGTGTTACGCGAAAAAGGTGAATGGTGCGATTTGCGATTTCGCAATATCGCAATCGGAAGTTGGAGCGGTAAGTGTGAACGGAACAAGCTAAATGATGCGAAGTGCGATTTGTGATGGGCAACGTGGCGGTGGGACCGGTGGAGGAGCACGATCACAATATCGCAATTAGCAAGAACGAGTGGTAAGTGTTAAGGGAAAAAGCTAAATGATGCGAAGTGCGATTTGCAATGGGCGATGTGGCAGTGGGACTGACGGTGGAGCACAATCGCAATATCGCAATCGACAAGAACAAGTGGTAAGTGTTAAGGGAAAAAGGAAAAAGTTGTGATTTGCGAAGTGCGATGTACGGTGGCAGGAGACTCGAGGAGCAAAGGCTAAGGTCACGTTCTAATGGGTTTGAATGGTTTTTCACATTTTTTGCATAAAAAGGGTAAGGCAACCGTGAATGAAGAAAAAAAAATAAATAAGGCTTGAAGGGCTTAAGTGTGTTAGGAAAAAGGGTAAGTACAACGTTAAAATGAGAAGAAAAGGAGGGGAATGGAGGGGTAAGAGCTGTGTTTAGCCGTGAAGACATAGATGGAAATTGAAGTGGAAAGGCGCCACAAAGTTGCTCTGGGGTGTTAATATTAATTCTTGCAAACAAACTTGCAGATTCATGCATGGGAAAACAGAGAAAAATGCGTGATAAAATAGTGAACAGAAAGCAGTTTTTTTTGGCCTGTGGGGAGGTCAACCCTGCTCGAGCTTTATTGATAGAGATGAGAGGGGAAGGCTTAACCACAACTTTTGAATTTTTCCTCTACTCTCTTACTCTCGTAAGCAAATGAAGAACTACAACAACAAACTAAAAGCAAATACTAAACAACAATGAAACTATCAAAAGCTAGCTAACTGTTCAAGAATAAAACTAAATAAATGGCAAAAACAAAACTTGCTAAATGACAAAAAGGAAAGAATGACAACAATAGAGAAGCTGAGGCACATGGGTTGGGCCCTAACTCACGAGGCCAACTCTCTGAAACTAGATCAATAGAAAGTCATCTGAATACTCATTGCATTAAGAATATTGTCTTATTACATCTCGAAGGTCTTAATAGCAAAAGCCTAACAGCTTGCAACAAAAGTTTTGAATGGAATCGACTAGAATCAACCCACTGTCTAACTTTCTAACCCTTTCCCAGCTGTAGCTCTGCTCTATTTATTCTACAGGGAAGCTACCAACAAATCCCTTGAAAATGCTGATTGAGTCCACTTTGACTCCAATTAAACATAGATTGAGTGCCCTTCGTCTTCAGTTGCTTGGCTGCCTCTTGGAATTCGATTTGCTGGAGACTACAAGTGAGGTATGGCTTGAGTGCACTTGGTCTTGAGTTTCTTGGCTGCCTCTGGAATTCAAATTGCTAGAGGGGGATCTCATGAGGATCCTTTGGCTGCCTTCGAGAGTTAAGGAGGGTGGACAATCCCGTTGAATCTCTCCAAGACTTCTCCTTAATTTCCTGATGTTATGCTCATTTATTCTCCAATACTGATCTTCCAGTGGCAGGGAGCAAGTCCCTAAATCATTTCCTTCTCCAAATCTGTATAATTTGCCAAATATTCTCACAATATTCTACAAAAATAACCAATATTAGGCAAAAATATGCAACTACCTTTAATCCTTCCTAAGAACATATTAAAGCATAAGAAAACATTATTAAGTGTAGAATGAGAGATTTAATATATCCTCTTATGGGCATAAAGAGGGTAGATGGGCCTAAGAAAGGTTAGATTGGCTTTATTTTATGTCTAATTTAGAGGTCCATCAACAGGTAATAGACTTCCATATTTAGAAGTATGATCTATGAAGGAGGATCTCTCGGTGCACTGACATAAGTAATCAACATATATATATCCTCATGGCATATGAGGTGGTTGTATATGAACGAAAAATTGGAAAATTTGTAAGATCTTGGGAATGAAGAATGTGCAGAGAGGAAGAGATCATGAAATGCAACCATGTCAAGACGCAGTTATCATCCGGAGACCAAGATGTGACTAGGAGATCTCCTGGGAGGATATGTAGACTCTGACAAAAGTCTGGTAAAGAAGAAGACCCTTGCAAAACATATCATTAGGAGATGTGTCAATCTGAATAAAGGATGCCGATGCCTACAAGAAGATGTCATCGTGAAAGATCATCACTGAGGTAACTTTTGTTTAAAAGTTCATATGTATATGTTTAATTGGATGAATTTGTGTAGAGCTGCTAATCATGAGAAAGGATGTATGATCCTTGGAGATGATTCGAAGTAAAGCAGCATGGCATAACGATGGACCAAATGAGAAAGACTGATGGATCACTTTCTGATAGTGGAGATGACTCGTGACTGAAAGTGATGGATGATCTGTGCCCTATGAAGCCAAAAGTTGAAGATTCCTCAATATCGAAATCCAAGACATCGAGGGGAGGAATTCTTCATGAGTAGCTGGATTCCTGTTGCAGGACCCTGGTTGAGAAGGAGCCTAGTGGTAAGTTTCTTACTTGGAAGAAACTTGAAGTATGTCCTTCCTGTGTTGAGAGGGAGTGACATATGTGATTCTCTAACACATGTATCATGCACTAGACTAGGACTAACGACCGTAAGTCTTAGTGAAGGCCATGTGGAGAGAATGGATAGACACATCATTTTGGTCTTCATTTGGAAGACATAATGGAGGATTGGGTAATCATCTGGCATTCAATACTCTTTGAGAATGAGATAGGGCATTCAAGATAAGAGTAGTCGAGGACCGATATTCTTTGAGGGCTGGCTACCCAAGAGAAGAATAGTCCAAGAAGGTCATACTTTGGGAACACCTGGGTGGAGTATGTACCTTGGAGAGACAATGACTATGGTGTCTATTACTCATGTGTCGCGCCAACATTGTAGCCTGTTGTCTCATTGAGAGATGGGGCTGTTAGTCAAGGCCTTGCATTAGGACAATGTTGGTTGATATGATGCTATACAGATGCGGTTAACAATCTGATTTTTCTTATGAGATTCTTCAGTTTGAAAGTGACCATGTACTTGTATGAATACCTCTCTAGTTAAGAGGGAGTGTTGAAAAGTGTAACTAGGCTAATCTTCATGTTGACTATGTAATTATGTATTTATTTAAAGAAGACGACAAAGATAATAAAATGTACTTTGTTGTACTTGCTTCATGGGTTTCATGAGCAAGATTTTATTATATAGGTTAATAGAATTCTTCTTGATGTCTATTAGGTTTGTGTCTTTTAGGTATAAAATATAATTAAGTGTCATATACATGAAGGATCTAGCCTAGCAATATATGCTGCAAGACCTTGTGGAAGAAGGGCATATAACAACCCTCAAACAATGCTGGAAGACAAGCTCTACATACCATGAAGAACACCTCTCTCAACGCTGGAATAACTTCTCTCCATTTGGCCTAAATCTCAGTGATGAAGTCGGCTCAATAAGTATCTGTATGGTCGTACTGAGGCAAGAACAATGCACTATATATACACTACACTGTGGATCATTTGAGGTAATAAGAATGCGGGTTCAACTCTGAACAGGTGCAGATATTCTAAGGACAATTGCGGGTCCCAAAAGAGATAACAATGTGGACTGATTTGAACAAGTATGCATATTTCAGAGGAACAATAATGCAGAAATATCTGGGTATAACAATGCCGGTCAAGAACTAAGACAGTGCAGATATTATGAGGATAATTGCAGATCCTAGTGGTGATATCAAGTGTGGGTTAAGGATAAGGTAAGTGTGTATTTTCTGTGTTTAGAAGTGCAACCCTGTTAGAGAAGAGAATGAATGTGTGAAGATCCTGTGCAATCAAAGAAGTGCAGATAGTTCTCTGTGACAAGACATACATTGAAGTTAAAGGGCTGAAGTCTGATATAAATAGAAGGATAGTGTTGGGAATCACGATTGTCGTTAGACCAAAACCTGCAGGTGTTAGTCAATGATCGCATCGCGAGAGATAAGGATCCACGAGAGGCGATTAGTCCATGTTATGAAACACACAGGGAGCGTTGGTTTATCCAATGTCCAACAATCTCCCCCCCAACGCGAGTCGGGTGTGTATCAAACTCCTGACCTAAGCTCTGATACCACTTGTTGGAAATATTGAGAGGGGGGTGAATCAATATTTCTTTTCAATTGCTAATTTTACCAGTTATATCACTTATATTTAAAACACAAAATGAACAATGATGGAATAAATACTTTAATTAATTTCTTCTTTACAATAAGTACAATAATGATATAGGGCTCCAACCCTAGATGAAGACTCCAATCTTCCAGGCTCCAACCTGTATTGTGCCAAGCACCAACTTGGTCTTTTCAAGTCTCCAACCTTGTCAATTTGGGGCACCAACCCTATCTCTGGTATAGGCTTTGACCTGGTTTTTTGAGGACTCCAATCCTCCAGGGCTCCAACCCTATCTTCCAAGGCACCGACCTTGTCTCTATGAGGCTCCAAGCTCTTGGGCTCCAACCCTCAGCTTCATTTCGTCAAAATATGTTTGGTTATTCTTCATGGCTCCCAATGTCTTCTTCAACGAGCCCTGTCAATCTTCATCAATGTCTTCACCAAATTACTTTATCAATGACAACCTTGTCTTCTTAGAAGGTGTCACCACTGCTCTTCATATTACCCAAGCTAGATCTCCAAGTTCACGTCATGAGGACTTCCATCAATGCATTATGAGGTCTCCTCTAATTTCTCCAAGGCAGCGACTAGCTCCAACTAGACTTCCTTGAGATACACTTTAGGTCTACTTTAAAAACAAAGGCTTCCAAGCCTACTTCAACGGATTACTAAAATATCCCAAGGAATTCTTCAAAGGCTGGTTCACAAGAACTTAAGATCTTGTCCAAAATAGCCTTTCAAGTTTGCTCCAAATTCACTCAAAATCTGATTCAAGGTAAGTGAATAAGTATTCAAGAATCTGATCCAAGGAGGGTCACTAGAAGGATTGTTGCAGAAATTATCAAGGAGTAACCAAAAAGTCTGTTCCAAAATGCTTATAGAATGCTCAGAAGGCCAGCTCCATAGTTCTCTAAGTTTGCTCAACTTGTAGTCGAAATAAATCTTCCAGATTTCTTCACTAGATGCTTGCTTTAAATGCACTCTTAAGACTTCCAAAATACTTCAATAGTGTCTTCAAAAAGATGCTCAAAACATTGCTTTAAATTCTCAGTTGAGCTCAGCTATTATACACAAGATCTGCAATTGCTTAAAGACTGCTCAATATATCTACAAATCTTCTACAGTGATGTCTTCAAAAGTGACTATGGTTTCTAAACTTTTGTTTAACAGGATTGCTCCAAGGGCTGAATTTTTTGCTTAGAACTGTCTATTCCAGAATTTGCAAAACAACCACAAAGATGCTAGGTCCAAGGTCTAGAAACTGCCCACAGTCTGAGCTACTTCAATTCTGAGGTGAGGACTGTCTCCACAGGTTGCTTCCTCACGCTTTTAGAAGCATCTCTCCACAGAATGTAGTCACTGTTTCGATATTTGCATTTTCTCAACTCTTAAAGGATAACCCAATAAAAAAAACTAGCCCAAACATTAAAATTTTATGTCCTCTTGACCTCCTATAATTTTTGTGTCTTTTCTCTGAAATGATCACTGAAATTTTGATGCTAAAATGAAGATTTTCAACGTCAATTTATAATAGGTTTCGACCCTTAATGAAGAGACACGTGTCATGGAGAGAGGCCGACATGAATGACTATGTACAGGTCGGCTAGCTGATAGGATTAATTTCCTTAACTTAAAAAATCAATATCTTTCAAACTGCTTGGAGTTTCACGCTGAGTAATAGCTCGTTGGAAAGGAAAAATTATTCTCTTCAAGATGGTGTAAGTGTCATTAAGGAATTTTGCCTCTAAGGTAGCAAAAAATATTTTTTAATGTGCCTGATTATTTGTGAGTGCAGAAATGGTGGCAGGGCAAAATGCCTTTAAGTGTAGGGCTTCTTTATGGTTTGATTTCTTCGTTGATTCTCTTCATAATCATGTCCTAGCCTTCTTAAACATAGTATCACCATCATCTTTTCCTTGCCTTCTTCAACATAGAGTCACTAGGTCAGCTATCCTTAAGATAATGTGGATATATTTTATTAATCAAATGCAACATCATTATGTAGTCTTCATCATAAGGACGTCAAGATTCACATCATTAGAGATTTGTCATGTCATCATAAAATTATATTTCATCAATCAAATGCAACATCATTATGTAGTCTTCATCATAAGGACATCAAGCTTCACAACTTCACATCATTGGATATTTGTCATGTCATCATCAACTTATCAGAGGTAGGACATGTAATCATGTAGCGTTATCATCGAGATTATTGGAGGTAGGACATGTCATCATGTGTTTGTCTTCTAGTCCTTCATCAAGTGCAGTGATATGGTAGTATTCCATTATGATCATCAAGATACATGATCGACACTTCATTTGTGTCTTGACATCTTAAACAAGAGCTGTATTCATTTGTAATCATCCTTTAGCATCTTCAAGAATATTTTCCATCTCGACCACTGACATCGACGATTGACATCAACTATTGACATCGATGACAACCTAGAATAACAATCTACCACTTTGTCATTGATGGAAATATTCTTACCCTTCCAACATTCTCTCCCCCTTTGATATCAATGGAAAACGGCGTGCCCGAGTATTCCCCTTGACAAGCTGCTTATTTTCTTCATGAATAGTAATTAGTTCTTCATAGGTACGTTACTTCCCCTATCATGGTGTTCTTTCTTTCTGGAAATGTGGTCCATGATATGTTTGCATTTCTTCATGTGATGAACCAACTCCCCCTGCCTACATAACCAACTCCAGCTTCAAGAAATATTGCTGCCTTGTGATCAGGTGGAAGAAGTCAATATTGGAATCATGTTCTTCAATGGAGCTGCTCCTGAGAGATGATCTATCAAAGGATGAATGTCCATGGGTGACTCATCAAAGATTTCTGGAATATCAATGATGACTTTATCAAGTAAACAACATGTGTTGTTGGCCGGAGTGTTCAAGAGACTTCCAGATTCAACTTGCTTCCTTCTCCATACTTGTGTAACTTTCTTCTCTGGGTTGGTTGTCATGGTTTTAGCTTGCTTAAGAACCCAATTCAAGTTACAATCACGCATCATATGTCCAATGTTATGGCAATTGAAGCACTCTATCTTATTCATGAATGAGAGATCATGACTTCTTCTTGAAAAGTTTATTCTAGGAAACTGATAGGGACCATTATATTTTTCCTTGTGGTATGCCCTACAATCCTTTGCCATGTGCCCAAAATTTGTACAAGAATAACAATAACCAAAAAATATACTTTTGTACCTAGAGGATGGAGATTGCCTTGATGTAATTCTAAAATAATTTTGTCTTGGGATCCTTTGCTCGAATTTATTGCCTCTAGCATTCTTGACACCATCAACATATCTTCTTGGAGTAGGGTTTCTTCCAATGCCATCTTGACTCTTCTTCTTGCCTTTGCTGGAACTGAGGGCATCAATATTTCTTCCAAGCTTTTCCACATCCTTGTTGTTTGAAGAATTAGGGATTGCGTCATTCTTGTTTGAAGATTCACCTGCATAACCAAGACCCGATTTATCAAGAGGAGATCTTTGATGACTCAAGATGTCATCTAGGGTTTGGGAGCTCTTTAGGCTCTTGTTCAGATGATCAACTTCCTTTTTAATGATATCAATTTATTCTTTCATTTTCTTGCATTCTTCATCCTTCTTTGATAGATAGATCTCCATTTCTTCCTTCATCTTGGTTGGTTCACATGATTGGGCCTTGAGAAGATTGATGTCTAATTTTAGTTTGAAGATTTCTTCATCATTTTCTTCTAGTTGGCATATCATGGTGTTTCTCTCCTTTTCTGCTTCATCGACTTGTCCTTCTATGAATGCTAAAGTTTTCATCACCTTCTTGGTTCCTTGTGCTTGCTTCCTTGCTTCTTCTAGTTGAGATCTAAGAGAAGAAACTTCTTCCTTGTATTGACCAATCTCCGCTTCAAGATTGTTCAAGCTCTTAAGTCTTTATTCAAGGTGGCTTGACAAAGTTTCTTCCCTTTTCTTTGCCTTATCCAATTGATTTGTCATAGATATGACTTCTTCATGACGCTTTCTTTTGTTTTGATGAAATTCCTCTTTAAGTTTGGCAAGCTCCTCATCTCTTTCTTATACTTGAAGCTTAACAAAGTTAACTTCCTTCCTTGTCTTGTCTTGGTTACCATCTTGCGCTTTGTTCTTAAGTTCCTCATTTTCCTTTTTCAAATTGTTAATCTCTTCCATGGAAGCCATAAGTTTATTCAGGAGATATTTTTCAAAGTATTCTTTGTTCTCTTCATCTTCTAGGTCTTCTTTAGCCTTGTTGCCATCTCTCTTATCTTCAGCTTCCTTGATGGATTCTGGACTTCTTTCTTGTTTTCCATCATATTCTTGACTAGAGATCATTGTCAACGCTCCTTTTGAGTGAAGATCATGAAGTTTGTCTCATATGACTTTTGTTGATGAACATTTTTCAAAATTGGCCTTCACAGAATTTGGTAACCCATTCAAAATTGCCTTCATTTCCCTTGTATTGTACTCCTTGGATTCTTCGTCCATCGTGTCATTAGTAATCACTCATTTCCAAACTTCAATTCCTTGAGTCTTCAAGAAATTCTTCATTCTTGCCTCCCATATATCAAAATTTCCATTGAACAATGGAGCCTTCGCAAATTGATTGACTTCAATTTCGATGGTTGAGGAAGACACATATTTAGGAGGATTGGAGACTTTCTTCCTTGGCTTTGCCATTTGTGTTGTAATGATCAACCTTCAAGCTGTTAGGTTTTGAGTGAAAGTACCAGCTCTGATACCAATTGTTGGGAATTACGATTGCCGTTAGACCAAAACCCACAGGTGTTAGTCAACAATCGGATCACCAGAGATAAGTGTCCATGAGAGGCAGTTAGTCCATGTCACGAAACACACGGGGAGCGTTGGTTTATCCAATGTCTAAAAGATAGAAAGAAGGTAAATCTATGATTTACCTTCCTATCTTCAACACATAAAAGGAGAGCTAAATATCTCAAGTGAAACTGAAACAAGGAGAAGTATTGTGATAAACAAAGACTAAGTCAAGGGAGACATAATTAGAGACTGGGTTCTCTAATGATGGTGCAGGTCAGTGCAAGTTGGTGCAAAGGAGAAGGATCATTGTTATACAAAGAAGTGTTGACAAGGTATTGGAAGCATCTCTAGGTCAAGGGTCTGAGTCTTGGTCATGGTACTTGTCATTTGAAGATTTATAAGAAGAATTATTTGCAGGTTTTCCTCTCCAAGAGGGAGAGGTTTTTCCCTGGCTCTAGGAGCCTAATTTCATGTCTTGTGTATTTTGATAATTGACTTGATGAAAGACTAAATAAGATAACAAAGAGAAGACGTAAGTAACTCAAGTAAGCTCACAAGCAATTATCAAGAAGAGAATTTGAATTAATCTCTAGCCCTATAAATTCTCAACATTGAGGACTTCCAAAAATTGAATATAAGGGTAATTGATATTCCAGAGGAACACATGATTGATGTCTTCATAGGGACTTTAAAGGATAACATCCAACATGAGGTTCGCCTTTGGGAACCTAATTCATTGGAGAAGGCATTTAGGTTGGCAAGAACAATTGAATGTAAAATTATGGCGACAAGGAAGCCTACCACTCACATCTATAAAGATGGAAGTGTTGCTACTCCTAGACTTCCACAACCTACAAGGTTGAGACCACAACAATTGGAAGAAAAAAGAGCAAAGGGCTTTGCTACAGTTATGATAGAAAATACACTAAAGGTCATAAGTGTGCTAAGAATAAATTATTTTACATAGATCGTGAAGAGGAGGAAGAAAATGCACAAGAAACTTCAAAAGAGGAGGATATACACCAGGAACCAACCCTAGAGAAAGAAGAAATGAGTCCGATCATATTGTGTAATGCATTGGCAAGAATTACTATTCCTCAAACTCTCAAGATAGAAGGACATATCAAGAAGAGAAAGGTAATAATGTTGGTTGATTCAGGTAGTACCCATAATTTTATTCATTGTAAGGTAGCCAAGGAATTGAATTGCTTCATATACCCAACACCAGAATGTCAAGTGATGGTTGCAAATGGAGGAACTATAAATTGCTCTGGAAAATGCCATAATATCAAGCTAACCATGGGGGAATATGTATTGAATAGTCCAATGCTTTCCATTCCAATGGGAAGTGCTGATGTTGTACTAGGAGTACAATGGTTAAAATCTTTGGGGACGATAGCTTTCAATTTTCAAGAACTTTTCTTGAAATTTTTTTCGGAAGGAAAGGAAGTCGAATTACGGGGTATCACAGGGAAGCCGAGAAAGATAATATGATCTAATGTCATGGCAAAGCTTCTGAAGAAAGAACAACGAGGCATAATTGCACAATTATGCTCACTAGAAGTTCCAACATCAAGTGTACTAGGATACCAAAAAGTCTTGGTGAAAATCATTCCAAGAGTGTTTAAAACTCCCAAAGGACTCCCACCTATTCGTGATCATGATCATGCAATTCATTGATTAGGAGGTGTTCCTCCAAACATGGGGCCTTAGATATCATATGTCCAAACAAGTGAAATTGAACATATGATTGCAGAAATGTTAGAGGCTGGTATAATTCAACCTAATCAAAGTTCTTTCTCTGCTCCAGTAGTATTGGTGAATAAGAAGGATGGATCATGGTGCATGTGTTCAGATTATAGGGAGCTCAATAAGCTCACTATTAAAGATAAATTTCCCATTCCTGTGATTTATGACTTATTGGATGAATTACATGGAGAAATTTATTTTACCAAGTTGGACTTTCGTTCAGGATATCATCAAATTAGAATGAAGACTGAAGATATTCTAACAACAACATTTCGAACTCATGAGGTGTTGAAAAGTGTAAGTAGGTTGGTCTACATGTTGACTATGTAGTTATGTATTTATGAAAAGAAGAAGACATAGATAATAAAATGTATTTTTGGTGTACTTTCTTCATGGGTTTCGTGAGCATGATTTTATGAAGTAGATGGAATTCTTCTTGATGTCCATTAGGTTTGAGTTAAGTGTCAAAATATGCTCCAAGACCTTGTGGAAGAAGCTCACAACAACCCTCTATGCAACAATGAAAGACAAGCCTTAAATGTTGTGAAGAATCAACTCTCCAACGCTGGAATAAACCTTATCTAGTCGGTCTAATTCACCATGGACAAGTCGGCTGGCAGGTCGGCTAATTAAATAACAACAACAACTATAAATACCCTGTTGATATGCACAGAAAAGGAACATAATTGTGGATAAGCGTGGATCTACTGCAGGAAGAATTGCGGATAAATCTCAGGAAGTTTTGCGGATAACACTTAGCCTAATGCAGATATATCTCTGAGATTACAATGTGAAAAAGATAGCATTCAGTGCGGATATAGGGCAGTAAAAAGTGCGGATCAAAATCGTAGGTGCAGGAAGAAGGTTACTGTGAAATACAGGAAGGATAGTCAACTACAGGATTGCGGATAGTCAAGAACAATTTGCGGATGGTCAAAGGTACAAAATTGCTGTGGACAGATACAACATGATTTCAGATTAATGCAGGAAGAGTATAGTTCATATATCACCGAGTTTTTAAGGAGCAGACTTAAGAAGGTTAGTGCAAGAATAAGTTCCTGATATATATTATTGTGAAGAGCTGTTGATTTGAAGATAGAACTAGCAGAGATTGAAATAGTAATCATAAGGTGAAGAGGCAGTCATTGTGAGGAAGGTAAATCTACGATTTACCTTCCTACTGTTCAAGCAATTCAACTACCAGCATATGCAAGGTGAAGATCAAGGTCTCCGGTGATGATGCAGAACTAAGAAATTTGGTGAAGAGAAGATTCAAGGTTGAGGAACCTGAATCAAGGTCTTGGAAGCATATCTAGGTCAAGGGTCTAAGTCTGGGTCATGGTACTAGTCATTTGAAGATCTATAAGAAGAATTCTTGGCAGGTTTTCCTCTCCAAGAGGGAGAGGATTTGCCTTGGTTTTAGGAGCCTAATTTTTGTGTCTTGTGCATTTTGATAATTGACTTGGTGAAAGATTAACTAAACTCAAACAAGAAGAAGACATAAGTATCACAAGTACGATCACAAGTAATTATCAAGAAGAGAATTTTTATTAACCTCCAACCCTCCAAATTCTCAACATGAGGGTCATTATGAATTTTTGGTCATGCCTTTTGGCCTTACCAATGCACCTTCTACATTTCAAGGGTTGATGAATTCCATTTTCAAACCCTTCCTTGGAAAATTTGTGTTAGTATTTTTTGATGATATACTAATCTACAATAGGTCTTGGAAGGATCATGTTCAACATGTTGACAGGGTGCTCAAACTATTGGAGGAGAAACAATTATATGCAAAACCTCCAAATGTTTCTTTGGAGTACAAGAGGTGGAATATCTGGGTCATATTGTATCTCACGACGGTGTTAAGGTAGACCCTAACAAAATTAAATCCATTAAGGAATGGAAAGTCCCCACAACCATAAAGAAGTTGCGAGGATTTGTCGGGTTAACAGGGTAATATCACAAATTTGTTAAGAATTATGGGAGAATAGCAACACCTCTAACAACATTATTGAAGAAAGATGCATTTTCATGGACTCCTGAAGCAACTAAAGCCTTTGAACATCTTCAAGAGGCAATGTGCCTAGCACTGGTGTTAGCTATGCCAAACTTCCCAAAAACCTTTATTATGGAATGTGATGTCTCAATAAATGGAATTGGTGTTGTTTTAATGCAAGAAGGAAGACCCATTTCTTTTGAAAGTCGTCCAATCAAAGGAAAGTATTTGCATAAAGCTATTTATGAGAGGAAATGTTGGCAATACTATATGCACTAAAGAAATGACGACCTTACCTAATGGGAAGACACTTGAAGGTAAAAACTGATCATGATAGTCTTAAACACTTTTTGAAACAAAGACTATCTTCATAAGAGCAGCAAAATTGGTCACAAAGATGTTGGGTTATGACTTTGAAATCATCTACAAAAAAGGGAAGCTAAATGTTGTTGCAGATGCACTCTCAAGAAAGGATTTCTATTATCCAACCAGATTGGATAACCGAAGAAAGGGATGAATGGAAGAAGGATGAGGAAGTGTGGACACTCATTCAAAATTTGTAGCAAGATCCTAGTACATCTTTTTAAGAATTTGCTTATATCTTTTTAAGAATTCCCAACTAAAACAAAATATTCTTTTGGAATTGCACACTTTTCCTTTAGGAGGACACTCAAGATTTTTGAAAACTTACCATAGGGTGAAGAAAGATTTTTTTTGGGATGGCCTTAAATCTGATATTCAAAAGTTTGTGGCAAAATGTTTGGTTTGCCGACAAATGAAGTTGAGACAATTAAGACCCCGGGTCTTCTACAACCTTTTTCCATTCCAAGTCAACTTTGGGAGGAGATTTCAATGGATTTTATCACAGGTTTACCTAAGTTCGAAGGAAAGGGTGTCATCATGGTGGTAGTTGATAGAATTACCAAGTATGCACAATTTTGTGCATTATCTCATCCATTTAAAGCAAGTGCAGTTGCTACTGCATTTATGGAAATAATTCAAAAGCTACATGGAAACCCAAAGATTATTGTAAGCGACAAAGATCCCATTTTTACTAGAATTTTTTGGACGAAATTATTTTCTTGTTTGGGTACTCAACTAGCTCATAACTCATCTTATCATCCTCGATGCGATGGTTAAACCGAGATAGTGAACAAATATTTGGAAGGATATCTTCATTGTTTTGTATCTAATAAACAAACACAATGGGTCAAGTGGTTACCTCTAGCTGAATGGTTGTATAACACTTCCTTCCTTACTGCAGTAAAAATAACCCCATTTATGGCACTTTATGGATATCATCCATCATCCATCACATCATATTTTAGAGAAAATTCTAAGGTTCAAGCAGTGGAAGATCACATAAAGCATCAACAACAAGTTCAACTATTAAAGGATAACCTAAATTTGGCACAAATCCAAAATGAAACAACATCTTTGAGATCAACATCGCAGTGAGAGAATTTTTTATGTAGGAGACTGGGTATTTTTACGGGTACAACCATACAAACAAATGTCCCTCAGGCAAGCTAAGAAGGATAATAAATTATTGCCAAAGTACTATGGTCCTTACAAGGTGTTGCAAAAGATTGGTACTATGGCATACAAATTGGAGCTTCCTGCTTCTTCACGAGTGCATCCAGTTTTCCATGATTCATGCTTAAAGAAGGCTATAGGTGACAAACTTCCAGTTCAAACAATATTTCCAAAACTTGATGAGGAAGGAGAATCATATTGGAACATGAAACAGTCACGGAAACAAGAACTCGACAGCTACGAAATTGATCAATTTCAGAGTATCTCATCAAATGGAATAACTTACCCACTGAAGATTGTACATGGGAGGATGAGAATTTTATACAAAAGCATCTAGAGCTACTCAAGCATTGAGGAAAACACTTTTTTGAAGGAGAGGGGCATGTTAGGTCACTATATTACTAGTGTAGCCCCTTATTGTTGTTAGTGTAGCCCCCATATTGTTATTGTTTTACCCCTGTAACCCCCATATCGTTATTATTGTGCCCTTACATTATTATTGTTATGTCAACTAGGATTATATTGTGACCCCATGGAATCCTATATATAGAAGGAGGTTTTGTCATTTGTATCATCCAAGAATTGTTCATTTATGTAATGTAGAGGAGGTTGCCCCCCTCGAAGTGGCTTATTTCTAAGACGTTGATCTCTCTTTTCTTCTATTTTTGGAGCCGGTTTCATAACATATGAGGTACTAGCTTAGGGAACATAAGGGAAAAATTCGGTCTCAAGGCTAGGGCTTAGAATATCTCGCCATACCACCGTTGGAATTTCTTCAAATTTGGAGACCTTGAGGACACACCAGCGCAGCAGAGGCTAGGTGATCAAACTTTTTCTATGGCTACTTTGTCAGGAAAATGATGCCCTAGGTGGCCCAATGTGGCTAGACTTAGAGAAAAGGTGAAAAAATGTGAAGAAAATGGGTTTTAAGGTGACCACCTTATGGTGGATCAAAGCCTAATTCCTTTGGGGATATGGACTCAAGAATAATGATGAGAATGGATTTTATTTCTAGCTCAAGGAGGCTTAAGGGCAACTTTGTTTAGCATTAGGGAAAAAGAGAGTGAGCTTAAAGCGTTTATACTTCGTTTGCAAATCAAGATAGATTATCAAGATAACTTTTATCTCTAGGAAATTTCATTCAACAAACATGGCCAATACATAGAGATATGCTATATAGAGACATAATTCCACAATTAAGCAGTAAATGCATGCAACAATTAGTCCTAAAATAGCGAAAATACCATTACCAATGTATGTGACAAAGTAAAAGAAAATATCATCAAGTTCCTACTTATATATAAGAGAATATATCCAACCATCAATACATTTGCCAATAAAGAAGCTCCAAGACAAGAAAGTGCAATCCAAACATCAAAATTCATCCATGCTCCAACTTCGTCCACCAAGAAGGAAATGCGAAAATCTCAAGAGAGAGAATGATCCAATCCAAGTGATGATACACAATGAATTCATGTCACTCCTATTTATACACTTATTAGGAGTTCGAATTACCTAATTGGGCCTACATTAGCCCCTAGAATAAAATAATGTGCAAAGTAACTAACTTTTGGTGACAAGACCACCAAACTATCTCATAAATATAATAATAAGCCTCTAAGGAGGTCAACTGATAAATAATGCATGTCGTAAGGTCCTCCAAGAGGCCCGATGCGGTCCATAAGTGCGATAATGATGAATAAAACCCTCAAAAGTGATGGACAAGGGGGTGGCCCCTTGTTCTCCAAACGATAAACTTGTGGTGCTCCCAATGGGTGTGGGGGCACGCCAATGATCTCATGGGTCTCAAAGTAAGTCAAAGATGCTTGTTGACCATATGTAAGGGCTCAAATGATGAAGTAGATGATTCCACATCAGTGTGCAAGTCCTGGGTCACCTGCTAAGTGTATGGTGCAACTGTGGGGCCAATTAGGCATGGTACTAGGTGCATCTTCCTCGTCCAATAGGTGGATCTTGAGAAATCTTTGAACATCTCTCGGCATCCATGGGGTGTTGTCTACTGCTATGGAGGTCCATGGCTCTCTACACACACCGTACATATGCCAATGTATCCCTCTATAGAGTTAAGACCCCGTATAGGGAGACCAAACTCAGAAAGGACACCATCTGTAATCCTGCATAAGATCTAATGCGTCCCCTAGCCTTCCAACACAACAAGTCATTAAAGTAATCAGGTAAAAGAGCTTACAAACCATGGATAACAACTAGACACTTCATAATGGAATGCCCTTCCATAGTGGACTTTGGCACGTGCTAATGTTTCCAAGCTCCAAAGGGGGTTAACCAAGTATCTTATTGGGTGGTTTCTACCTTTAGAGGGGATAGTATGTCCAAGGTACATCCTTCAAATGGTGGTGGCATGTGATAAAGAGGTGAATGAAATAAGGAATGAAAGGGGCAATCTCGTGCCACACATCGGGGCACAAGGGTAGCTAGAAGAAAGGAAGCCCACACCTGGGTATATAATGTATAGGAGGGAGAAATTGTGGTACATGAGGTGCCCTGACCTTGATTTTTCCACCCTTCTTTATATGCCTTTTTCATTTTCTGATTTTTCTTTGATTAATTTCTTAGGGCTCAAAAGATAAGATCATGATGCGTAAGATATAGCAGTGGATACCCCCTTTTAGGTAGGGCGGTTCATTGCCCTCCAGGGGTTGGGATAATCATGGGTTCGTGAATGATAAATGAGACTCATCTAGGGCCTATGGAACTAGGGTCATGGCCATGGATATGGGGTAAAGCTCATGCATTGGATTTTTCCGATTTGCTAAATATGTTTATCCCGATCATATTTTGCATCTTGTGGTACATTTTCCTGTTGAATGTGTCCATTTATATTTTTACTTTTTCTTTTTAGCCGCTTCAACCTCCGGGGTATCGTTTCAAGTATGATCTAAGGTGGGGGTAAGGGAAAGGGGAGGCTAGCCCTATGTGGACCCAGGTGGGAAAGATGATGAATGGGGCTATAATGAATGGAAGGGAAATGATAAATGTGGATGAGAGAGTGGGACCATGCAACCAAAATTGGGGTTTACCATGTAGTATCACCCTAAAACTAAATGGTTAGTAAAGGAGATCCCAAGGGACTAAAATCCAAGGGAAACATCCAAAATAGGTCTAGAGGACAAAAACACAAACCTATCCCACTCTTTTCGCTGAATCCCCTCATTAGTCCATGCCCAAAAGTGTCCATGATAAGCACATTCAATACTCAATTACCAAATGACAAGACATACCTTTAGGTTCGGGGGGCCCACATTCAAACATACGATCAAGACATATGGGTGAGGGACCACATGGCTAGCTTAGGTGGCAGAGAAATGGCACAACGAGCTAGTTGGTGGCTGCAAGGGGCTGTTAGCTGCTGATTGAGGACCATCTTGAAGGAATTTTTTTCTCCTAGGGATATCACCCACAAAGTGGTGGGTTACATCTGGCTCCAACTGGGACGTGATCTCTCGAAGAAGTAGGCGAGGCTACTCGAATGGATGTTACAAAAACTCCATCAATCTCTTGGTCACCATAGACCTATTCCCTGCGCATATAAATGACCAAACGCACAGGGCAACATGTTTTTTACGGTGTCTTATGATCACCCATGCTTAATGTCAGGCCGCAAAATAAACAAGTAATAAAATATACAATTTTTAATCTAAATGCAACTAATCTATCATGAGAAATATCATATGACATTAGTTCTAATGCGAAAATCAACATGCAATGCATCCTACTCTAACATGAATATGGTACAAAACATATACTAAGTGTAATCATAAAGCTATTGCAACCAACATATCATCAAATCAATATAAATATGTTGGCCTATATGATTACTCATGTAGCAAATGCTAAAATGAATATGGACAAAATCACATGGATGATAAGGCTGGGGGGAGGTAGGAAAATAAAATGCGCACACATGGATGATCATGTGAGAAGAGGTAAGAAAATGATGTAATCTAGTCCATGAGATCCTCTCTTCTAACTAAAATATAGAGATGTCAATGATTAGGCTCTTAAACTTTTGATGGATGGCAACCTCAAGCATATTATTTGAATTATGGTCCTTATCATTTATGTCATATTTTATGGTCTCTACAAGGTTATGATTAGTAGGAAAGGGAGACTAATGAGATGGAGAAACACAAGTATGATGATCATAATGGAAAGGGGAGATTATAGATTGATCATGATCCTGAGGGGGTGCCCAAGGAGATAAATAATATTCAATGAGGGGTTGGTCCTTGACATTGTACTCAAAAGGGAAAACGGGCACATGGTTACTTGAGATCATATGACGAGGGGTGAGGGAATCACTTGAGGAAGACTCGAAGTGATAAACAAAAGGAAGAGGCAAAGGGGAGGGCGAAGTGTCATATTCAATGGGTTTATCAAAATCATAACTTAAAGGCTAAAGTGATTTGCATTAGGGGAATTTTGAGGTCTAAAATGGGCCTCCTAAGGAAATAATAAAATAATAGCTAAACCAATAAAATAATATTTTTGAATTTTCAATTCACTTTTTGCACCACAATCCATGTAACCATAGTTAAATTCAATTCAAAAGTTGTACCAGAATAAAATTAATAAGAAAATTGTAATGATGTGACTACAAATAAGAATGAGCTTTTCAAGAAAAAGTCATTATCATTGAACAACTAATGCATTTTTCCTTTGTACTTAAATAACTTAAAATAAAATATAAATATAAATTTATAAATTCTTAATTATATTATATGCTATTAATTAAAATTTATATTATTTAAATTTTATAATAACATGTAATTAATATACTATATAAAAATAATATAATATAATATAATATAATATAATAAATGTATAGGGATATGCATTGTTTCTTTCAAGAAATATGAAATGAAAATAATATATTTTTATTAAAAAAATGTGAAATCACATTTTTTATCAGTACTTTACTTTGACTTTAAAAGTACTTAGAGAACTACCATGGTTAACCATGAGTTTTTATCCACCATTAAGAATGTGACAAGTAAGTACCTTTAACTCAAGCAATGCCACCTCAACCATTAGGGACGATGTCATCCCCTAAAATGTGATCGGTTCTCATAAAGTGAATTTTGATTGTACATTTTCCTTAGGAGGCCCATTTTAGACCTTAAAATTCCCCTAATGGAATATAGGATGATAAGCATGACCCTTATCGATTTCTTCATTATTAGTATCAAAGATTTGGTTTTCCCTAAGAGGAGAATCGATTAATTCCAACTGCCCTCTTCATGCAAGGGAAAATAATCATTCTCCTTCCCAAGGGTATGAATGGATATGTCATCATAAATAATGACCGAGAGAAAGGGAAGACCAATCTCAACCTCATCCTCCTTATCAGTGTCGTAAATGGGAGCACAATCAAATTGAGGACCAACAAATTCCCATTTCTCCTTTCAATGTGGAAGTAATCTCCAGTGTCATCTTCCAAGGGGATATTGGGATCACCTTCCTAAAGGTTCTCAAAAGGGGAGTCATCAGGGGTAATATCCTCGAGAAAGGTAAGGTTAGTCTCAACTTCACCTGCCATAAATTCATCCTTCTCAACACATCTGTTCTCAAAATCATCCTCTTCACCATGTGGACCTAAGGAGGACTCGTCTTCTTGCTCATTACTTGGATTCTCAATGTCTTGATGATGCTTGGTGAAGGCTTCCTCTTCAATGCTTAATGCAGGGTATACTTGAAAATGTCTAAGAAAGCCATCAACGAACTCTTCAATAGACGAGATGCTCTTAGGTTCATGATTATGCAACCATGAGTTATGACCACCAAGAGATCCCATGAACAACAACATAGGGACATCTGGTGAACCACTTTCTCTTTTGAAGTATGTGCATT